>JAQIXW010002238.1:0-16173 GCA_034700685.1 Willowsia buskii | reverse complement strand
AAAAACATAGGAAATAGTGCACAATTCAGAGGTTTGAATAAATATATACATATAGCTCACGAGCTCGTCAGTCAAACACAAGCTTTAAGATAACTTGTCTGGTTAGTTTCGGGAAATTTCTGTAAAATATTAAAACATTCTCTTCCAAATAAATAAATACAATAAGGTGCCAAACGGATTAGCTTACAGCAGCAGAAACTTAAAATGCTTAGCTTTCTGTATAGACCAGCTTATAGTTTGCGAAAATCGTTTCATTTATATAAACTCAGATTTGCATGACACCTAAGCAAACAGAGTATCTAATAAGTATCTAATTTTTAGTAACGCCATTATGTTTCAAGCATTCTCAATTATATTTCAAGCATACCTAAATACATAGTGCACAAAATATGTTTTGAGCTGGAAGGGAAAATTGACGAGGATTAATTGGGAGCCTGTGTTCAATTTCGAAAAGTTAAGCTACTTAGTATATATTTTCTGTCTAAATTCTAAAATAATGATCAATACACTGTTGTAACACTCAAACCCTCCAATTAGCCCTCTGAAACCCCTTTCCGCTCCACAAACAAGTTGTTTAAGATGAGAAAAGTGGAAAGTTGTGTGCCAATGTGTTACGTCTGTCTGCTCAAACCCAAAAGGATAAAAGGATTTTGGGTTCCCTTCAATGAATGTTTTATGCTTAGAATAACTAAAATGTTTGCAAAGTGCAAGTAATTTTTTTGAAGTTTTTCGTAGTATTTGACAAAGCCACACAACTGCTGTATATTTGTTAATATAAAAATACATCCACACGACGACAGCCTTCACCCCAGTACATTTTTTGTTAACACTTTTCATTACATCTTTTACTTATATTTCTTCCTTTTCAACGCAAATAAACATCAAAAAACTTTTAGAGCATGTCTTTAGCACAACTGACAAAGAGGGGGATAATAAAATGGCCTTGTGTTTTTCAACCGAAAAAAAACCTCCGCTGGAAAGTCAGCGAATCTTTCTCAGTGAGAAGATTAGAAAGTATTTCAATTTATTTAAAAAAATGTCTCTTGTAATTTTTTAACTGCCATTTTGCACACAATAGTGTCTTCTTACCTTCCCGACACTTTCATTTCATCCGTATTTAGAAAACTTTAAATGCATTATTTTTTCCAAGGGACCATTAGAGTAAAGCCCTTCTTCTGAATTACTTAGTAGAGAACACAGCACAGCACAGCTGTATAATTTTGCAGTACACCTCTGCACGTTTGTATTAATGTCTTTGCACAACAAACGGGTCTTTCCTTTTAGCTCTTTCCCTCTCCAAGATTCCTTTGCTCTTTCCGTATAAAGGCTACTTTCTCCACACATCTCCATTTTTGGAAGGTTCATGACGAAGTCCTTGAACAGAGGGATCAAAGAGAATATAAAAATGGCTAATACCTACTCACTCTCAAACGTGAACATGCATGGCCAGGTTTTTGTCTGTTTTTGCCATTTTTAGTATATGATATTGGTATGATGAAGTTTGAAAAGAGTGGTTTTTAGCTAACATGAACTTTTAAAAGGCTTACATGTACCCGGGCTGTTTATAGAAACCATCCACTTTCTTTTGTCCTCTTTCAATGGAAAATCCTCTTTTTTATTATTCGCATTTACAGAGAGATCTTTTTCTTCATAGACAGTTTAGTTTGGAAAATGTGATTCTATTTTATGTATTCTTATGGGTAATGTCCCTTCTCTAATGCTTTTATTTCGAGCAGCCGCAGTGGGTTAGGTGAAATTGGAAATAATTACTTTCACTTTGATGGGCATTTAATACCACCGTTTATGTACATCGTGCATCGCTCCTTTGTATTTTTCCCACCTATAATTCAATTGAGAAACTTCAGTTATAATCAGCAATCCAGCAATTCCAATCAATGTTTTTGGATGGCAAGTGGGTGAATATGTGGTCAGTTGATACTCTCAGCCACAATTGAAGCATAAGTATGCGAAGTATGTCATTCCACTCTAGTAACTAACAAAAACATCACAGAAGAAATCCATCAAAATGACGGGCTATGAGACAAATGGAATTACTAGACTCATACATGACTCACCCGCACTGAAAATGAATTAAATATTTACAACAGGAGGCTCTCTGAAGGCGTAGACAAGCAGTTATCCAATAAAGCTTTGTACATGTATAGGTATTACGTTTGTTTTTTGAGTCTCTGAATGCTTTCCAACTCCAACACAAAAGTGAATGAATTGCAGGTGGCAAGGCAGAGAGAAACAGCAATGTCCAGGAACCGTCCGTAGAACTACTAGTCACTCAACTTTGAGGTCAAACTACCAAATGGATTAAACATGCATTGCATTCCTTTCATTACTTCTAGTGAGTGAGTGGCCCTGTTATGTCCGTGTCAATCTAGTTCGCTGCCGCGATTACATGATTTCATGTTTAGTTTGTTAGGAAAACAGAAAAGGGCAGAGGCTTATCCATGGTTAGTTCAATCAGTGTGTAAAATGTGAGCAAAGGAAATCAAAGGGTTTGAGGAGAGAAAAGAGAAGCTTCCACTAGTTCCACTACCGAAACGTTTGCTACGTGAGTCATATTTTGTGAAAGCCAGAGCTGACCGAAAGGAGCGGAAGCGGATTGCTAAAAGATACTTATTGTGTGCTTTCATCGTTTTATCCACAAGAATGTTCCTTCCCTTTTACCGTTTACCTTTCGGGTTTGTATGGCATGACATATACTTGGTCTTGTTTGATATGAGATTTTTTTCTATGCGTTTTCTCTTTCTTTGTATGAACTTACGTTTCTCAATATATTATTGCAAGGTTTTTGCTGTACGCTAACATTTTGCTCTACCTTTTGTTGTGACTCACTGTCTTTCTTTCCATGAGTCCAGCATGTCCGTATGTGATTGTGATATCCACTCGTAGTGTTTTATGAAATAAATTCAAATAATACTCTAGGTATATAAAAGATGGTTTATGATGTTGTTTCAAAGGAACCACTGGAAGTGTATCCGACTCACCAACTAACCTCGCTGACTAATCAATTATGCCTTTTGGGCTGCTTTCGAGCTCTTTTAAGAGAATTCGTTCGAAATGCATGTTTCTTTTGATGTAGTGTAGTACACATAGTTGTTGTATACAATACATCTAGAATGGTAGCGGTCACTAGAGCTGGTTCGATGAATTCACATGAATATACATTACATATTATGTGGCAATGCCATAAGTAAAGTTGCAAGAATTTCTGTATATGGCCCTCCACAGAGATACAGTGAACAAACCATCAAACACTGCCATGATAAAGCTGTGGTTATTTGTATTTGGGATAAACCACCTTGAATCTGAAACGATGTTTGGCAATTTTTTACATATTGGCTGCTACTAATGTACTTTTGACGTATTGGTTTTCTCTTCAATCGCGTAATATGATGGTGTGCGGTTGATAAAGCCCAAAAAACACTCGTTTAATCGAAAACACACTAACATACATACAAACATTGTAAGCCAGAGCCAGCATAAATGCAAGATCAACAAAGGGAAACTAATAAAGGCTTTTACTAGAACATACGATATCCATTTAATTTTTTCGTCAGAAACGGATTGCACCCTGCCTCCCAATTTGACACTTTGGTGAAGATAAGCAAAAAAGCTACAAGGCACAGACGCTCATCTCTAAAAAAACTACACAGGGGTCAATAATCGCTTAGCAGGAGCTATAGAGCTATAGCTCCCATCCTCATTAGAAAACTGTAGGCATTGTTATTATGAATACATAACATAGGCACAATTCATATGATGCGTTATCTTTTATGACTATTGAAGTGAATGGAAAAAAATCCCTTGCTTGATTAGCATGATATGAATGCATGCGGTATTATATTACATCTTTTCATCCTTCAACCTGAACTCAAGACAGAAAAAAAAACTTACTTGAAGCTGTTACCACCGGCACTGTTGAGAAGATCGCTAGACGATGCTGGCAGACCATTAGAAGCGACGGAACCAGAAGTTTTGTCCAACTTGTTATTATTGTTATTATTATTGCTAGGTGAGGATGCCGTGTTTGGCAAGAGATCTTCATCAGAGTCATCATCGTCATCATAATAGTCCGAGTCGTCATCTTCATCTTCATCATACTCCTTGCTGTCCGTCTCGTCCAACTTCGTTGAAGTTGACTCTTTCAACTTTGACTTGGGAATAATTACGTCTCTAAAAAATAACAAAACAAAAGGAATGATGAAGAAATTAGACTGAAGCACGTTATTTTGCAAAATTCTACAAAATTCATTCGTGCGCATCTTCTGTACCGTTCTGCATAGACATGAATTTATGTAGACTTTGGGCATAGATTTGCATTAAAGGGGGTATAAAAAGTGTATAAAAAGGATTTGCACTGAGCAGACTTTATGTATTTTTACTTGCCAAAATATTTAATGAAACGTTGTCTATCGTATACTGAAAATTTTATCCAATCTTGATTTGAAGAAAGTATAAACTATATATACAAGTCGCATATACACAATTATACGTTCATATCAGTACCTCAGCATAAAGAATACTTTCCTGCAAATATAACTGAAACCCTTTTCCATTTATTCTCATTCTGCGTATTAATATCTCTCGTTCCCCTTCACCGTAATTTTTACTTTATAAAGACAGGCAACAGAGTTCAGCTTTTACTAAATCGTAACGCAAAGAAAGAAAAGGAACAATCTTGAGCACGAAACATCCTTATAAGATTATTATTATTACTATTATTTTCTTCTTTCTCAAGAGACCTTTGACTACAGTAATAACACTATTTAGTTTCTTTGGCCCAATCTCACGACTCCTTGTGCACTTTCCTACAAATATAGACTCGCAAATACACGAAAGGTACTATTGGTGCATCCATTATGTCTCTAAAAATATATACGGCTAAAATGCATCATGCCAACTCGCATGGCTATTATGAAGGACAATTTACAACTTATGATTAGAGCATCTTTTCTCCCAGCAAATCTTATACCTCAGTTTAATCTTTAAACTTGCTGCTAATGTGGTACCAACGCAAGACATAATATTATGGAAAATAGAGAATACGGCCGTTGAGCAAAACTCTTTGGTACTTTACAACTCGTCCCGTATATTACTGCTGTGGGTTTTGAGTTCGTTTTTCTTGTTGGTTTGTATGCATGTTGTCTGCAGGACGAAACATTATGGTTTTTAGTCATGCATAAATTACAAAAAGTATTGCTAAAAGCTAACTCATCCGAAATGTTTAATATTATGCAGATGATGGAAAAGCGTAGAATGCTAATTCTACGTTTTTAGTTCGTCTTCTCTCGCTCACGAAAAAAATAAATGGGCTTAGCAAGCACGCATGCATGCATAAATGAATATTTTTCATGGACATAAAATGTACATTTCTTAGGACCCCACATCTCCAACAAACAACAACTACCTATACTATACATATGCTGGATGACAATTAGGTTTGCTTTAAAAACTTACAAATGGATCAAAAGAAACAATCAGTGAGCAAATACTAGAAGAATATTACTTGGTTAGAATCGTATATAGACACATACACACATTCTACCTTTTACTGAGGGTCTGCGTCTTTACAAGAGAAGACGAGCAACTTAGAAATTAAAGAAAATTACACGTTAGAACCGTTTAGGTAAACAAGACGTTGTGTACGTGTTTGGCATTAGGCAATACAGAGCTTCCATCACCTCAATTTAGTTTCTTGAAGAGCAGAAAATTTTATGTGCCGGAATGAATGAGCTCCTTGAGCAGGTACACTGTGACTCCCATGTGTAATGGAATTATGCTTAAAAAGCTACAAGAAAATGACTGTATACACAATTCAATTCAATTTTAATCTGTGAGCGTGTGCCCGTGTGCGGTAATGAATATTTAATGAGAAAAGTCAAGACAAAAGGAGTCCATCATATAATACTTTCATTTCCATGCATTTACAAAAATGACATGGTACATATATGCATGTGTATATTAAGTTAAGAAAAAACAAAAGGAGGAAATGGGATAGGCATTCTTTTATTTTTGTCGCAAAAAATAGCAATAAAATATACAAAGACGTTTTTGTGCTCTTTATTTTCGTAGAAAATGTAACTGGGTGGTACATGACATCCTAATGCCATAATGAACCAAACCTATTTACTTTTGTCAGAATATTAATCAAGGTATACGTAGTTAGCTTAGTTTGACCTTTCTCCAAATATGACAACATATCGTTTACCATGCATATTATAATGTGTACCTTTATTATTTATCCTCACTACCTGACAAAATGTTTCCTTTTTTAGTTTGCCCTCGTGAAAGATAGACATGACATGTTGCAAAATGTCATTTTCTGACATTTTTTCAATATAACCTATGTGTATATTTACCAACATCATTTGCATTTGCTCATAATATTCCCAATTTAGCCGTTCATCCATCCATTCCAGAAAGTCTGAAAAGCAAATATTATGTATGTTTCTCTCGTCTGCTGCGTATCTTGTTTAGCACATTCATTTTCATAATAATATATGTAATAAGGTTTACGGTTTGTATATTGGGTTAAGCTAGACCCGTACCCACACAACCCCTGCAGTAAAATATATATACTAGGAACTTGAGGTAACCAAAAACCTTCCATATGAGCATAAGTGAATACGCTATTATAATTGCCGAACAAAAAAAATCCTATATATGGCTTGGTGTACTCCTTCGTCTTCACTTCGGAGTATTCATCCGAGCAGGGAAATGAGTAAAAACGAAACTGTGTGCATGTAACATAAATACAATACATGAGTCTTTTCTTCTTGATTGATGATGTGCTGTGGTATGTGTGGTCATACAATGTGTTCATGAGGGAAGGATCATGCTTTAGTGAACTTACCCATTCTTGTGAAGCTCCTTTTTGCTAACGCATACAGCTGTGAACTCATCTTCTAGCAGGCACAACTCCTTCTTCTTGCACTTGAGAGCTTGACACAGATCGCCTGACAAAACAAAGAATTATATTCATTTATACTTGTTTCTTTTTTCACTGTTTCACACAATTTGCCAGGACACAGCAGCACCCTCCATACAGCACCACCTTCTTTCTCTTGCGCTCCATTTTTCTTTTGATGCTGTAATGGATGATGTGTTGGGTGACCATCTGGAAAAGCTTTCCTACATGAGCATGCTTAAAATACACCTCTCTGCAGTTCAAGTAATGCGTGTCGCACACTCATACTAGCCAAACTACATAGACTTAATATTTCACTTTCCACTTTGAGATGATCGTAGAATATGTACGCGGAAAGTATTATTGTACTTTGGATTTTGCATGCAAACCATGTTCACGACAGTTATAACTCCTACACGTGTACAACCTTTTTGTGTGCTTCAAACAATGCAATGCTGTGTATGTAGGTATATATAATCATCAAAGCATTATATTAAAGGCAAAGTTGTGTGATGTATGCCGCGTCATGGTGTTAATAACCTGTCAACAAAGAAGAGGACTTTTCCTATTAGGGACGTAGGCGTAAGCACTAACGACAGTGTATTTCTAGAAGAACGCAGGGGAGAACACTTAAGTATTTCACTGGTGTTTAATTAGAGGAGGTTTCATCTCATCATCATCTTCCTGAGAGCTGAAATATAAAAGTAATCAAAGGCGCCATATGATACTACTACATGGGGTTTGCTTTTGTGCTATTTTATATGAAGACATATTTTCCAGTTGGATCTACACTTTTGCATTTACATTTAATATTGAAGCAGTCATTCATGACTTGCATTTCTCAGCACTATATAAGATCTTCTAAAAATACAGAACAATGGTTGTCAATTACGCGTGGATGATTCATAATGGAACATTTAACTTCCGACAACGACATCAAATCTTAAGAAGCAAAAACCATCCTGCACCGTATATCAACTGACAGCACTACTTGTACAAATAAAATGGGCAAAAGATAAAATCTTGCCGAGCTGTGTGTTTTCTAGACTTTTTTGCCTTTCCAATGTTGACAGGTACAAAATGTCTAAATCCGAAACTACATACAATGTAAATGGAAGCGTCGGGAAAGTGCTCTATTCTAGTTTCTATTACTATTTTTTGCAAATATATACATATTCACATATAGCGGCACCCTTTTCACATCACATGTGATTGCCATTACTCACTCAAAAGAACTTCGTATCTCAAAATGGTCTATACACACATACATTCATCCGGTTCCTTATATTTGTTGCTTCTAGAAAACCAGCTAAATGGAGGGAAAAAATTATGTTAAAGGTAAAGAAGGCAAAAGCATTCGTTTCTGTCAACTTCACGTCCGTTCCTCCCTTAGATCCGGGTCCTCCCAAAAGTCAAACCTACCAGATATTATGAATACAGTAAAATAGGAAAAGCGAACAGTAAAAATGAAACAGACATTGGAATTATAAACGCTTTTCTGGCTTTCAGTTCTGTGGGGAGTTACTTCACAAACTTGCAATTGCCTTTCAGCGAGTGAAGCAAGATGACACGACAAATAAACAAACATCATCGTAAAATGAAAATCATTACGTAGACGTGCACGCTATATAGGTATATTATTTAGATAACAATAATAATAGTATATTATTGCGTTTCTATTGAGTTTGTAGCAGAAAAGAGAGTATTATACGTATTACATATTTTCTTTCTAAAAGTTAAGTTGGTTGAAATATTATTAAAACTATTTTACATGTAGAGAATTGTGAATTCCAACTAAAGCTAGTATATATATATATATATGTATGCACTTAACCTGCATATATTTATTATATCGAAATATCAGCTCGTTTTTTGTTTGTTTGTTTGTGTTAGCTAATTCGAGTTGTCTCACGAGAGGTTAATATGAGATCTACGTATGAAGCATACCTCTACTTCTCCGTCTGCTTCGTTAAAATTCTACAAAGAGTAAACTTGACAAGAGAGCAATGCATCTTACACTACTTTCATGTGTCACAGTAATACTTGATATTAGTACACTTCTTAAAAGAGTACCCACCCATGAGAAGATATATCAAATTCATACCTTCCTGGATCAACTACATATAATATACGATAGTTCATGTTTCCAAATTATTATATGACTAGTAGCATTACATGACATGAGTTATCAGAGAAATATGTCTTACTGCTTGAGATACTATCATGCTCGTTTTTAGTCCAGCAATAGCAGAGTGTAATATATATATTTTTTTAAACTCTTGTCACGCAGCAAGCAAGGATCCAACATGAGCAGAGAGAACTAAGTAGTAACTCAACAAGGATTAGGATTACATTCTGGTTCTTAGCATCACATGTCGTGCGGCATAGACGTAACATCTCATCACACAGCAGCACAACACAACTGAGCGCAGGACCTCTTTCCTTGGTTCTTATCTCAAGAGAATGCTGTAATACATAATACCGATGCAGTGTATACTTTCCTGGAAGTGGAAAAACAGTTGAAAAATGGATATATACAGGCATAGTAAAAGTTTCCTTGCCACGACGGAACGCAGAAAGCTTAAAAACTTCAACAAATATCAGCAGCAGCAGCGACAACAGAAGGGACTACCACTACATCTCCGCGTTCCTTAAAAAATGCGGACCAGAAACGTACAACAGGAGTAGAGAACACGAGTAAATCTTCAGAAGGAATTTTGCAATTTAGTTTCTTCTTTGATCAGATAAACCTCCAGTTGTTGGGGAGTCCACACATATACAAAAAAAAGTATATAAACAAAGTACACATTTATGTAAGCATATAAGCATATATGTATGCTGCCTGTATAATTCTTTCGCGAAAAGGACTACTTGCTACGAAACAGGAGATAACTTATTATTAGTTCTCCTGGATCAGTCTGATGCGCCTTCCGCTTACACATATTCGTTTATATTAAATGGGGAAAATTGGGTTTTAGTGTGCAATACAATAGCAAATCAAGATCAGATAGCCATGATTGTTACCGACCAAAGACCTACCTTTAAGATGCTTTACACGCCACATCTACCTGTGTACTCTTTGTAAGTATGAGCGCCTCTTTCCTTATACCATTGCAATAATATTTGCAAGCTCTCTGTCTCGTTTTCACCTGCAGTTAGTTGCTATAATATGCATATTACATATTATGTAAAGCCCTATTTTGATCTCGGAAGCTTCATCCATATTATGTGTACCGTTTATTTACCGTGCTTGCTGAAAATAAAAATCCTCTGGTTCCATTACAAGGGAATACATATTGCTGTTGGACATTCTATAGAAATGTGCGAAATCCTAATTCCATTTTAAGCAAACGCGATGAGACAAGTGTGCATGTATACTAACCTCTTCTCATCGTTCATGGACATCTGAGATAACGAGATCTTTAGATAATATAGATTGCTCAAATATAGTTTGAGTTTACTTGAGGAATAGCATCAAAGGCCCTGTCCTGTATGCATATTAAGCATATATGTAGTAGACACGTAAACTCTAATTTCATTCATGTGTAGTGTGTTCACTACATTTCTTCCAGATTCTACTTAACCTGATTCCCACTTTACAAAATAAGGGTAAAATCTGCCTGCAAAACACGTTTTCATAGAATGGTAGCCAAGAAATGGCAAGACTCAAGAAAATAAAGAACTAAAGAATATCTCAAAAGAGCCGAGCGCGAAATGGTAAATAGATGTTCTCTTTCTACCTAGGTTGAATGTGACAAATAGCAGGATTTTATGTATCAGTGTGAATTGCTTACCAAGCTCATAAGTATCTAAATATCCTATATTTTACCATTTCGACTTTTCTTTTTAGGCTGGGATGTCTCGTTTCCCCAGAGTAATGATCAGGACAGCAACCGTGGAGAGTACATGTACCTATACCTGAAGAGTAAAGGTAACGAATGGAAGAAAACTCGAGATATCTTTTGAAGAAGGTGGCCCGATAAGAATTTGGAATACTTACGAGATTGTATACACTTTTGCATTACGAAAAGACACATCTTTGCTCTACTTTATTTCATTTCCACATCGCTCTTTTCACCGTCTCCTTCTAGCACTCATTTGTCCCACTCCACTTCCTTTTCTTGTGACGTGAACGAATTCTGATTGATCTGAGAAAAAGTACCAACTACCGACAATCGAGCATTTTTAGTTTGTGGCACGTTGCTTTATATGTAGGTACTTGTTTACCAAGAATTGCATATAAAAACATGAAACTACTTTCAGCGTTCAAGGAAACAACAACGATGTCACTTTGGTATGCGGGGTTGGCCCATAAGTAAATTGTAGCTATCACAGCTTTTACAAAGTTTTGTATGGTGTGTGGTGGTAATCAATAAACATGTAGATAGTTTGCAATAATAATGGTGAAGTTCGAACACATTTGGCTGACAAACCAAAACTGTCAGCTTCATTGAAAACGCACACTTTCTCCACAAGAAAAATAGGTGGAATGCCTATACTGTGCTTCAAGTACACTGAAAGTGGGAAGCAATAATTGTTTAAATTACACACTTGTATTTTCGGTGCTAGAAATAACCTTCACGCAATTCATTAATATCACATAACAAAAAAAAAAAAAAACAAATGTACGAGTTTGTACAATTATTTGTAAACAGACTGTAAACTTTTTTCCATTTATTATGCATTCAAAAAAACTTTCCTGTAACAGCGTGTTATATCCAATACTACAACGGTCATAATTGCGACAAGTTGCATTATTAAAGAGTAGATGGGGAGAAAAGTGTGCAATGTGTAATGTAAAAAGCACTTGAAATTGACTTTGTTTGGAAAAATGAAACTGGGTCAAGTCTTTAGATTCGTCCGATGCTATATGAACACACTAAAAGACAATGTTTTATTTCACTGGATCCATGCAATGGTGAAATACATGACTATAAATTTAAGCGTGAAAAAGCTTTCCTTAAGAAAAAGAAAATGTCATGTTATTATGAGACAACATGTGTAGCATAACTAGAAAATCTGTCAAAAAGTCATAAAAAATTTAAGTTCCATTTCCCTCCCCGTTCGTATTAGTAGAAATATACATTACTCCACCATCCAACTTTGTTACCGTTGTTCTATTCCACCTTTCTCTCTCCCACCCAATTTCGAACAGCATGTATATATATCCAGTGTATAGACACATTAGCCTCTGTTTCCTTGATAGTTGACAGAGGAGTGAGTAAAAAATGAGCAAAAGCACGTCTGTCTGTTTTGACAACAATATCAACAGCATTACATACTTTACGGCCATACTTTATTCCAGTGCAAACCTACAACAACAGAACAGTGAAGACTTCAGTGCTTCCTTGCTTTTTAAGTTCCTCGAATACTTTATATGTCCTCCGTTTCCTACACTTCTAAACATCTACCTAGTTCCTACGTATATTCCATGTTTAAAAAAAGTTTCTCATCACTTTCTCCGCACACAGCGATATGTATACAACTATTCACATTCTTTCAATTTCCCTTTGTACACAACAGAAGGAACTTCTACAATATTCTTTATAATATTTCTTGTTTACATGCTTGTAGTAATAGACCAGTTTTGTTAGTAGTAGATTGTAGGTTTATAGAGAAAACTTGGTGTAACCACCAGTGGTACTTTTTTTGGGCAGAACATTGAATTACGAGAAAAAAGTTACTTTCATAATTGTCAAGGTGTACGAAAAGGCTCCTACTCGCATACATAACATGCCATACCATCACCACTGAAATGGCTCATGAAAAACTAGAAGCAAAGGGATTTACACTGTAACACTATAGGTCTTTTCCATTAAAAATATAGAGCAATAATGCTCACTACAGCTCGCAACATTTTTTCGTTTTGCTACCGTTCCAATCGTTGGACTATATGCTTGTCATGAAAAACAACAAACTTTCCTTTTAAGCTTGATGAACAACAATAACAAAGAGCCATGATGTATCAAAGGGTTTTCCAAGCGATAATACAACCATGCAGTCCGTGTGTGTGTGTCGTTGTCGTACGTCTATGTGTACCTGAATGTTGCTGTAAGTATTTGAAGCTGGAATAACTTTTACCGCTCTAACATTTTGTATCCAAAAGAAGACATTTTTGTTTGAAAGCGAGTGAGATCTGACAGAAATGAAAACTTTTCATGATCCAATATAATAACGATGGATGTGCTGTTGTTGTTGCATCAACGAAAAGTGCTGAAGCTGTGTTTACGAAACATATGCACACTAAAGAGAAACCTGTAATACCTTTAGGACACCTTCTATTGATTCTTAAACAACTTTCACTTCGTGAACATCAGCGTCCCCAGCCGACTTCTGTTTGATGTAGGAATAATAGCATGAATGAATGGAAAAAGTAAACAATGCATAAAGCTGTTTTGTAAAAAGGAGGAAAGAGAAAAACTTTCACTGGAGAGTCACACGACATACAGTAGTAACTTTGAAAGCCGAAAATTTGTTAAGTTCTCAGACTTTCCCATACAACTATTCATATTTAAGATGGGAAGACTGTAAAAATGGAAAATGTTTTTGCTTTACGGACGTTGTACGTTTCGGTGGCTGGATGTGCGTCACTCCATGACCAAAATTCCAAAATAAAAACGTATCCGTGTTGCGCGTCCTGTACCCATAATAATGCCTTGTACATGCATACTGATTATAAAAATATGTGTACGCCACATGAAGGAACAAACAACAAAAGGAAGAAACTTTTCGTAAATTAAACCGTTCGCAGAAAAAGCTGAAGAGGCGTCATGTATAATTCCTTTGTATAAATGTGTACTTATTTACTACCCTGTTTATACAGAATTTCCTAGAGAAACTTTGTTGATAACAACTACTCTGAAATAGCTCGAGGAGGAAATTCTACAAGGGTGAACGTATGCAAAATACAATATGCGTACAGAACATAGGCAGAAGATTCTGCTTTCTCTTGCACATCCAATGTGATAAACGAGATTCCATATATCAATTCACAGTCTCGTCGGGTTTTGATCTTGGTCTCTGAATCACACAGTATTACACACACGGTCACGCTAAGACGGAAAGACGGAAAACGAACCCACAACGAGCAGCATCAGCAGAACATGCAAGTTTTTCAGCCTTTAACTCGTACATAAAATATTAAAACGAGCTTTCTGCTCACCGAGGTGGAAATTAAACGAGCCAACTTTACGTTCCATCAACAATTTCGAGTTTTTACACGAGTGATCTGCCTGTAAGTCTGGAATACTCACTTTCCCTTCTTACCAATTTTCTTCCCACCCGATTTTCCTCATTCCACAACGCAAGGATATTTTCTTGAGCTATAATACGGCGTCACGGCATGATTATCATTTGGCGGTTCAGATGACCAATGATATTATTTTTTGGAAGTCAAATTTGCTGCAATTGCAAACCATTGGAATAATCGGTATTTAGTGTATTCCAGAATAAGTTAGTAGGAAACAAAAGATTAAACTTTAGATCGTGTAGCTAAGTATTAAACTTGAATTTTTATCGCGCTTACAAAAAACCCCATGACTTTTGAAATCTTAAGAGAACTTTCCTGACACTTCCAAGAGGATGCTTATAGTGGAATGCTGGTATATATAGTATAACAACAAGTAATAACAATAACAATGAAAAAGATTATTTCAAGTTTTTTTCATTATCTTCATCATCCACAGTATGATGAAAGTTTCAAAGCCTCGCTGGATTAAATGACAATGTTATAATACAGCCATTTACTATTCCCTACTTGAAGTTCACAATAGGTGTACTGAAAATACAGCAGCGTTTTTTATCTTTACAGTTTTTAAAACTGAGAATATTTTTATCAACATCCATGTCTGTTTATTTGTGCTGTTTAATGTGCACTTTCACTGTTGTTAGCGCATCAACTCCCTTTTAAAACGTCGACATCAAGCTCACTCGGCATCCACCTCTTTTATACGAAAACCTATGAAAAAGCAGAGCTACAATATAATCATCCCTTCTTTCTCTTCTGCTCGCTTTTGTGCCTCCGGTCAATAATGCACTTAGTAATTATTAAGTCTTCTCATTATCCTGTTAAAATTTCTCTCATTTCGTGGTCTCGATGTTCTTACCTTCTCCTGCTCCTACTTAAAATGAAAGCAATTGCAAACATGGCTAGTTTAAATTGGAGGTTACGTTTTCCTCTTGAGAAAACACATGCTCTTTCTTTAATAGTAAATCTTCTCAAAACCATTTGCTTGTCAGATATTTTTTAAACTTTCACGTAAGTATGTCCTGCTCTGGTCCTACATTGTTTATCGGGGTCCTTCTCAATTTCAACAACATTCGTTTGAAGTTCATCTAGCGAACTTTCTCTCTAGGCCCGTGAACGTTGTACAATTATGTTCATTATTTAGTAATGAAGGCATGCATTCTTTATCAGATGTATTTTCTCAGAATACCATCCATGTTGTTTCAGTGTTCTTCTAATTCTCTCTTGCAGACACGCGTTCCATTGTACAAGAACGAATGAGTCTCCTGTTTTTTTTTTCGTTTTTGCTACCAAAAGCTTACAAAAGTTATAGTTGGATTTTTTTTCAAAAGAAGTAGAAAGTAGCATGCGATAAATATGAATCTATTAAAATAATATGAAACACACAAATAGGTTTGTTAGTACTTTGGTACATCATGCAAATCAAATTAAAAATGTTAGAGAAACATGAAAACGTAATCCAGCCATCTTAAAAAAACTCCCTTATACGTCATGCGAATCCTTTGCTCATTCTCTCCATTCCACGTCGTAGCATATTCTATCATTCGAATAACATTTAATTAAAATACTATCACAAAACTGAAATAAGCTTGGTTTATTCTGAACACACAACAAGATGCTTGATGCTTCGATTGAATATGAGGTTCATTATTAAAATGCAAGTGAGCGCAAAATTTAAATGAATTCTAACAAACAAAATACATGAATTCTTCCATACGTGTCATGAAGTAAATTTTGAAAATATTAAAACAGTTTCAGTGATGCTCAAAAAACGAATCTGTCACTCTGTAGTTTATTCTCAATGTATTGTTTTGTCATTTCAATCGCAGACAAAATATTTTCTCTACCAGTATGCAAATAATATTACATATTCATAAACAACACTCCGAGACAAAAAACTAGCAAGGAATATCGAAATTTCAAAATTCTAGTATTTTATATTTGTAATAAAAGTACAACTTTCAATTCAGCAAACATTTTTTGCACTGTAGAAAGAAAGTCAAAA
>JAQIXW010002237.1:0-16176 GCA_034700685.1 Willowsia buskii | reverse complement strand
GCATTTTAATCCGCTGCGGGGGGATTTCCGGTTTTGGGAAAACCGGTTTTAGAATTCTAAAACCGGTTCTAACTTCATAGACATTGATTGTATCCCCTTATTGTAATTAAAAATTTTGTGCAACTAAGAATATAAGAACAGAAGATTAAAGTTCATATAGTTTAAACTGAAGGAAAAACAACCATAAAGCTCTCATGAATTTAATGAGTAGGTCGCAACGTAATGCCAATATATTTGATATCTCTACAATGTTTTCCAAGTCTTTCGAAATGCATGCGCAGCAGAAAAATAGTCCCTAACGATATTTTAATGTGGGCGGAAAAGAAATTTCAGTTGCCCGTGGGGTTACCTCTTGAAAACATTGCTGTTAGTTTGCCGACTCATTGTTCCAGCAAATTTTTACACACGATTTAAGCTCTTACAGAATCGGTAATTCTAGTTTTAGCTCAGATGAGAACTAAAACCCTAGAAAGTTTTTGTATCATATTGACTGAATGATTTTCGTGTAAAAATGCCTCGATAATATTTGGCATGAGAAATAGAGGATAAAAATTACCAAATTCGGTAGTATCATTCATTAATTATAATTTGTAATAAAGATTTGTTTCTGATCTGATCCACAACTGGTCCAAAACTGATCAGACACTGAAGTTCTTTGAACGTGCAAAAATTAGCTTTGCTCATACTGGTCAGGTAGTTCACACTAGTAATATATTCTGTTTAAATTTCTTCCTAATATTTAGTTCGATATTTCGTTGTGGTGTTACTACTGTGTGTCAAGAACGTGCATTTTAAAAGTATTTTGTTTGGCTGGCACACATTATTATTGCAGAATACTAGATTAAACTCATATTCACAACGTAAATAACGTTTTCGTTGAGTGGAGTCCATATTAATCATAGTACATGATATATTTAGATTTTCGAGTATTTGTGTGGTCGGTAGAAACGACTGAAAAGTTGAAAGTCTGCCATGCAACATTTAAGCCAGCTCCACTTTGTTTTATGCTGGGCAAACATAAACTTATAGAATTCGATTTTCAAGCTGATTACACAATTACACCTCATATTTCTGTTTATAAATGATATATGTATGCGTATAATTGATTTTTATTTGCATAGTGAAGTATCTAAACAAAACAGATACAAATTTCGAATATGTGTGGATATTTGTTTCAATTTTAGGGTATGTATATTTGCATATGAGTCATGCCACTTCACTTTACGCTCACAGTCAATCAGTTTGACTACACTTGATCTAAATTGAATTATAAACACAGCATTTGTACCGTTCATCTCTGGTTGTAAGCGCAAGTTGACATATGTTCAGTCATTTTCAGTTATCTAAGATAAAAATTGGCCTAATTCAGTCAAAAATGTTTTTTATAAATATAACCACAACATCATTCTTCACTAGTATTTTCAAACAGCGCATAACAATTTGTTACCGAAATTAGATAAATTCTATAGGTTTTGTTAAGAAATGGGTATTATAATCTTTTTATTTATAATTGCCATAAATGTTTATTCCAATGAAGCTTTAGGTTCAAATATTAATCACAAAAGAAAATTGTTAAATGTACAATCTGACACTTACGATGTCGTCTCTACATGCGGTGGTCTTCTTACAACCAGACTAGGTCTAATCTCCTATGGAATTTTTAGCTCCATAAAAGCACATGAGAGATGTGTGTGGATTCTTCGATATCCCAACGCAACTTCATATGATCTCTACGTAGACCAGCTTGGCATTCCATCATCAGTAAACGTTGCCACTATATCATTGGGTCCCATCAAGGAGCAGCTAGTATTGTAAGTTTTGTAGTAAAATATTTGCTAATATATAATATGATAATCATGCACCTATTTTGTTTGCTTCAGAGAACCAAATTCCATTACAACCGTTAACTGCACTGTCGTCGTAATCACTTTTTACAATGGCGCATTCGACACGGAGACTGGAAAGGGATTTTTCCTCCAATATGTAGCTAAATCCGAAGCGAATTCAAATTTTCACAGTTTTGCTGAAAGTTCCGAAACAATTTTCCTTTCCTCAGGATTCAGTCATTTGAAATACCCAACTCGTAGGGAGAAATACGAGAAGAATGAACTTTCCATGTTTGTTATAAAACCAGAACTCTGTGCTTCAAAAGAAAAGTTTAAAAGCACTGAAATTGCATTTACGAAAAAAGATTTGTCTTCCCAAGCAATTATTTTAATTTATACTTTTGGAGCAAACAGTACAGGACTAGGATCATATCAGTGGACAAATCTTGGAGAGTAAGTTTTAATGGTTTTCGGAGAATGAAAGAAAATATGAGGTTTTAATAAATTTGTTTTTTATTCCAGATTATTTCAAGTTATGGAATACGATACTATCACAAATACGGACTTGATATTGATTTTGTTCTTAAGTGGATTGGAGGGCAGTGGAACTGGGTTTCATTTGTATTCGCCAAATCACCGTGAAATGTTATAAAAGTGACTACAAATTGCCTTATTTAATGACGTTGTTGAGAATTCACTTTGATTGTAAATTGACTTATAATTACAACATAAAAGAAGTGGATGCAGTTTTTTTGAAATTTTAAAATGACTTTAATATGGAACTCATAAAATTAAATCCACTAAGAATGTGCAATTGATCGATTTTTTGGGAATATGTAAATGAGTATGAATACAATTAAAAACTAATTTTATTATTCACACCAACAGCTAAATTATTTACTACCTTTGTAATACTTTTTAAGAAAATTTAGAACGTTTACAGAGCTTTGAACGCCAATCTTTAACTTATCGACCTACTAATGCTGCTATCATTAAGTCTTTTCAATTTTATCGTGTGATATTTGCCTGAATTTAATTTAAAATCAATAATTTGTTTAGGATTTGGGCGACTTTTTTCTTCTTTTTTATTCATTATCCATTCTCCACAATCCAAACACTTGTAAGACACTCCGACTTCGTTTAAACACATCTTGAACATTGTAACTGGCCAATCTTTTCTTGAATACTTTTATTCGGAACTCGGTAAAATAACCTTTAAATGTATTCATAAGATTTGATACAGAATGATATAGAATCTTCAAGAAATCAATCTCCCTTATAATAAACACACATAGTGCAACAAGCAGCAACACAAAATGAACTATTAGTAGTGGCAGTATCTTCCCAAAGTTAATCAAATCCGGTGGCAAGTCCTTGTTCTCCCGAGCAAACACTTCACTCTCGAACGTATACGCATTAAAAAGTGCCAACCTCTCCCAATGAATCATCAATCCTCCTTCATACATCCACGAAACAGATTTGCGCATCCAATATGAGTATACAGTCCAAAACAAATGGTACGTAGCAGTTGGATTAATAACTTTCCCCAATTTAAAGCAGTCATATCGTTCATCTTCTGACTGTTTAAATTTATTGAGAAGAACCGGCCACATTAAATTGTCATATTGATTAAAAACCAAAGCCGCTGATTTCGCAGACTTTCGAACAGAATACATATACTCCAAGTTATTTAATCCGTTTGGAACTTCTATAAAGCTGCTATTGAAAACGTCAGTAAACCCAATTAAGTCAAATGCGTAGCCAAACAAGGTCTCAAAGTTGCTGAAACTTAGATAACTTGATACCAAAATTTTGTAGCCTGACTCCAGCAATTCTTTAAAATTTTCAAATGGTTTCAGTGCTTCTGGAACGATGACAAGACTTGTGATGCTGTTATCGTAATAGTTCCAAACGCCCATTCCCAACAGCGGAAGTAGAATGTAGAATTTACTTCGATTCTTTGGCAAATCGCAGGCTGCTCTGGTAACAAGCAGGTAGAGCAAATACATTTCTTTCCATGGCTCATTCGTTGGATTTCTCGGCTTTTGTGTCAAAACCGAAGTAAGGAATAATCGCCAACCCAAAACCGTAAGCAGGCATGCAACCCAAGTAATTATTGCATCTTCTGTAAACCAAAATGTAAGGTCCCAATTAAATTTTTCCAAATAAGTGTTGTCGCAGTAGTAAAGTTTGTAGCCAGAAAAGGAGTCAAAATATGATTGGTAGTACAACCAATCAGGTTCCCCTTCTGTAAGAAATATGTAACGTTTCAGAGCGTGATTTGGGTCAGGTTTTTGCACGTAAGAAATATTGTGTTTATGAGAAAGGGTTAATACCATCATGTCTTCGGCTAAGCAGAAGGTCAAGCTTCTAAGAGATCCGTACTGCCTTAATTTATAGTAAAACTCGCAGGTGTATTGCTTTGTAAGCGACTCAACTGCCATTTCTTTAGAAATGGTCGCGTCCCACAATTTGTAACCAAATCCATTCAAAAAGAATCTTTTCTGCAGATCCAAAGGCTCCAACCTAGTGAACACTGAAATGGCTTGGTTTTCATATTTTGAAGTATGTCGCAACAAATACATCTGATGCACAATTTGTTTTTTATCCAGTATTTCAATCGGTATTAGTATTTTTAATGCGTGGCCACTCAGTAGGTAACGCCATCCGAATTCTATGTTTTCTCCATCTAAGTTTGGACCGCAACTTCTGAATTCTTTAAGGCGATACTGTTCATTCTGCTGGACATGAGCTACACTTACTTCCGCACAATTTGGTATGAAATTGTTGGAAACTAATGTGGCCAGGATAACTAGTAATGTGTATGCATTAAACAGATTTGGGGTAAACAATGTGAAGAAATGGGTTTCGATATATGTGATTTCATTATTGTCGGTTATTCCATTTGAAAATAATATTTCAACTGTTGAAGACGTTTTAAATGTAATCTTCTTAAATCGCGTGTAATTTGTATTTCTTGTTAAGACCATTTGTCGAAGGTAATTTCCGTGAGAATAGAAATGGACGGGGTAAAACGGGTTGTAGAAGTAGACAACAAATCTCTCCGGATCGGTTAATACACCGGGAAAGAATTTCTTCAAGACGTTGGTTTTCTCTGATGTGTACTGGGACTGTTGGTGTGCTAATTTGGTGATGCAGAATATTAGAATTGCTCTCGCAAAAATGTAACCCATTATGTGGCTTTATCGGTATATACCTTATGTTTTGACCTTAAATATTTGCAAATAGTAGAACTAGAGAGCTTTGAGTGGATAATAATCTTTTTGACTTTTCTGACTAGCAGAATTTGGTAAATGCTTTAGAAGCTAGCTAGCACTAGCTAGCGCACAACGGCGGTTAGGCCTTCAGTGAAATGGTAGTTGGATATGAACTATGCACACTTTAAATATCAGTGTGGAATATTATATATTCTGTAACACTGGATTCTCCAATAAATATCAGCATAGCCAACAAAATGCTAGACAAGTATTTACTCAAGAGCTTCAAAAGTATAATTTGAGCACACGTGGATCTCTTGTGTCGCTTGAATAGTTTTAGAAAACCGCTTGCGTTACGAGAAACAACTAATGGCTAGTCAAGTAGAAGTTTTTAATCAAATTTGCTGTCAGAGCTAGCTGGTTAAAGGGCTACCACAGACTTTCTAGTCTTTCTCTGACAAATCCGGTTTATGTAAAATTTAGTGCACGTGAGTACTTGAATATCTCTTGTAAACCTAATGGGGAACTGTCATTTCGTTATAACAATATCTTAAAATCAATCAATGGAAAATGAAAGAAAACTACTTAAAAAACTATTGAACTATTCAGGGCTAAAATAGCTATATCAATCTAAAGCATGCATGTCTTTTCCACTTTAGTCTCCACCAAAGAGTTTAAAACAACGGTTTTTTAATCAATCCCAAAATTTGTTTAAGATTTATACAATTAACTCATGAATATTTCTAAGTAGTTTTATCTCTACATTTAAAGTTATTTAATGTTTAATTTGATGCAAGAAAAGTATGTAAAGTTTGGACCCAACAAGCCTGCAAGTAAGCCTAGTATTACTAGCAAGCATAAAACAACATTACCATCATATCCACATAATTTTCTACCATTTCAAAGAAATTAATTGAGATATTCGGTCACTGGAGTATGGTGTAGAAGGAGCTGTTAATGAATTTTGGCAATGATAAATTATCATATTATCATTGATAACATGACGCCAGTTTTGGGTGTCTCCAAGGAGATGATACGCAAATTTAATTTTCGCAGCAAAATTTTAACAGCGTTGAAATCAGCGTAAAAAATGCTACAAGTTACGACTAGTTTCGATATGAGGAGCTCGTGGCACCTGGAAAGGTTACCTAGTGAGATTTTAAACAAAATTGTGACAGATATCAATATTTAATTATTTTTCTTAAAAATAAATATTTTTAAATGCTTCATTCGGCGCAGCAAAACAAAATAGGTTATGATTTTACGATTTGGAGAAGAAAATTAAAAATGTGGGGAAAAGTCCGGATTCCACCTGGTCAAGTAGTTACTTGCACAAGAATGGTTCCATACCTAGCATATAATCTAAGGGAAAATTACCGGAACTCCTTGTCTCACACATTCATCGCTTTCATGTTTTGCCTACCAGAACCAATACTTTTATCTGGCAGGTCGATCACCTGACATGGATTGCCTCCGACCTTTCTGCACTACTTTTCTTGCATTTTGTAATGAAGCCAAAGCCCGCTATAAAATTCAAAAATTGTAAATTGGAAAATCCTGGAATAATCTGATAGACAAGATTCAAAACCCGTAGCATATTTATGGCTGGGAAAATTTGTTCATCTGATTGTCACGTGCAAATATTTTTCAAGGACATGTTGCAAACTAGATGAATAAATTCTGAAATCTATATACTTTAGTATTCTTAACATTGACATACGCCTCTCACTTGTCATACTATCTGATACAACAGCTTTCTTAGCTAGTTTTGTTTGGCTTAGCTTCCACGACATTTACACACAAAAATCATTTATATTTAGCAGTACATTAAAATCTTTACACGACTATGCTATACTATACTTTTGCAGTGCCAAGAATTAAGGTCAAATTTTGCCAATATCACGTGATCCTTTCTCGTAATTATTATGCTTTTCATTTCATGTTGTTGTTGTGGCAACAAGTGCTCTAACGATCGTTTAAGAACCTGCCTCATTATTTCTGAGAAAATAAGCAAAAACTTATTCCTTTCACATTTCTTTTTTCCGAACGTCGAATTTCTCTTCCATTTAAATACAACAATTTGTATATATTACTTTTAAGTAATTACCTTGTGTATTAAACTAAAAAATTTATTTGTTTCCAAAGTCAAGTGAAAGAATTTTCTGTGGAAGTATTTTGTACGGAAATTGTATTCTGTATTGGCGTATATGGTATTGTTCGTTAGTGGTATTAGGTATAGAACTGAACATGGTTAATGCAAAAGCGGTTGAGTTAGTATTCAACGCACTAATAGAAAAGCAAAACAAGGTTATTCGCGGTAAGTTAAGTTTTTAGGTCGTTATTTTAAATTTAAATACAATATCTCTAGAACATAATATGTTTATAAACATAATAATATAATAAACTTTTGTTTGCAGATCACAAAGATCATTGGATTCCAATTGAAAAAGGGATGAGAAGAAGCATTAAACTCACAGGATGGTGCTTATATTTCGGAACAATTGTGTGGACCTACACCTCCATCAATGTAGGACTTGCGATGATATTCAACTTGGATTTAGGGTACTATGTTCTCGGAGGAGAAGTTTTTAGAGAAACAACCATCCATGGGCTGCCTTTTCTAATCGCCTTACGATTTGTGGCATGTCTCAGTTTCCTTTTGAGTTTGAGTCGTACACTAGAATTCATCTTAATTTTTACATTCCTGACAAACCAAGCTTTTGTCAGTATTTTGGCAACGATTTCTAAATTAAAATCTTCTAAGACAATTCTTCAAGAAATGAAAATATTGCAAGTAGGGCGCACCTGCCTTACACCTTATCTCAATCAGGTGAATGGTTGGCTACTGTTCATGGGTCAATCGGTGGCCTTGACAACGCTAATGGGTGGGAATTAGAGGATGGGGTAAGTCTCCTCCGATCTTTCTATTCCTCAAGTTGTCAGCAGGACTGGTCGTCATGTGCTGGGTATTCATTCATCTCACTTCTTTGGCAATAATTCGTGAAAAGTCGAGGTATGTGAAGGCTGTGCTGTCGAAAAAGATAGAACCCGTGGTTGGAGGAAGAAATAGGAAGGAGTTAGAACTGAGCCAGAAAAGCCTCATTTCACATTACTTTTCTGGGGGGAGTTATTTCAAAATTTTGAAAGAGTCCCCAGGTTGCTATTTGTTAAGAGTTACTGAAAACCTGATGATTTCTCTATTCTCGTTTGGTTAGATAAGGCAAATATTAAAAAAATCAATTAATTTAGGGAATCCACAATACTTCAAAATAATTGATAAGAAATATGCTTGATGTAAATACATGGATTTTGTATGAACCTGAGCTGTATGGATCTCTTTTAAATGTAATTACCTAATATTATGTATTGTTTCAAATAATGATTATTAATAACGACTGATAATACAATATTTTCAATACGCAATATTTTAGTGGCATAATATTTGTAGCTGGTGTTGTGCATAATAAATCTCATAATCTTCATAACAAGATAAGAAAATGCGAATTACCACATTGAAAACTTTCTTGATTGAATGTCGACTTAACACATGTGTGTTTAAAGGAGAAAGTTCAGTAAACCTCATACTCTTAAAGCATTTACCTTATTGAGTAGAATTTATTAAAAATTTACGAACAACGAGAAAAGCTTGCAATGTTAAGCTTGTATTCAAGCCATTTAAAGTATTCTAAAGGTCAGAATAAATAAATCATCCTTCCTTCAACATTTATGCACTAAATTTTCCTTCATTGTATGATAGCAAAATTTTTATCTCCAAATTTCAATAGTTTGGAGATGATTTGTGTGGGTGCTATACTATCGATTGGTATAGTGACAGAAAGGATTACATAATGTTCTCCAGATCTACTGTATTTCAAACTTAAGCATGCAATAATTCATATAAAATCATTCAACTAGTCGACCAATTTGTAGAATTAAATCGTAATCCGCACGACTCTCACCCATAACCAAACCCGTGATATGATATGTTTCAAAACGATAATCAAAATTTCGGCTCATATTTACTTTATATGTCAATCTACTGCTTATGTTTCTCTGCCATTGCATAATATAGTTTCTAGCTTGTAGTCCTGAAACTTTCTGCTCAAATATCAAAAACATTAGCTATCTCATCATGGAACACCATCAGTAATAATAACATGCAATACAACAATGTTCCTTGGTTGTTTACTAACAAAGTGTGGATAAGTGCGCAGGACAACAGCTAGCACTTATTTTTAACATCTTTGGAAAATTTGATATATTTTCTAATGCGCAATTGATGACAATAATATGTTGTTGACCGTTGCTTCAGGCATGTTTTGTTTTTAAGTTAAGCTATTTTGAAAGACTATTGCACAATCATCGTCCACGTGTGGATGTTATGAGTACATAAAATTTTATTGTCTCGAAAAAATTGATGTATTTTTAGGCTTGTGACGTATAGTCTTATTGTACTCACTGTGTTTATTCACAGCAGGATTGAGAAAGTGCCCAGAAGTAAAGTTGGTACATACCGGTATATACAAGTTTTTACTGGCATTTGCCAGTGTAAAAGGATAGACAAAAGTCAAAATCATAGATAATGGGGCTAATTGAACATTTTATATGTATAGCAAGTCTATTTTTTCAACTTTTTGGCATTCTTTTATTTAACTGACCAATAAACTTTTTTTTGGGATTTTCTCAATCCTGATGCTTCGATATGTTTTGAAAAAAATAAGACTGCTATTTTCGGCCAAAAAAGCACGTAATATTTATAATCCATGTTACGTATTGGCATATTCAAAACAACTAACGAAAATATTTTGCGACGTCTAGTCTGGCAATACGAAATATTAGTAAAATCCAACAAACCAAACGCTTAATGTCCAACTCAGCAACGCTTAACGTAGCTTGTAACTCAGAATACGTACATTAAACTAAAAAAGTTAGATTATTCACAAAAGTCAACAAAGAAGTAAAATATATTATAAAAATGAATACAGCAATTTATCTCTTACTTCTTAGCAGCTTCGTGCAGATCTATTGTTCTCAGGATGATACACTGTATCATTATTATCCTCTTCAACGCGACTACATGAAATATGTTCCAAATAACATAAAATTGCGACATAACGTTTTAAATTATTTGGGTAAACACCTGAAGCTCACTTTCGTGAACCTGGATGACTTGCACGATGAGATTGAAGGAATCAGTGAGAAATCATGGTTGGTTCTAGTAAGCAATTTTCAATCCAGGGACATACTCTTCACAAAAACACCAGTAATTCTTCGAACACTTACACCAGTATATTACGAATGGTTTGATGGGGGATATTCCCAAAATGAAAGGTATGAAGATTACATAGAATTGGAGATTACGTGGTTTATTTTAAGCAATTGTTTAAAAATGTTTTAAACTGAATTAACAGGAAAGAACCTACAATACAAAAACTTTCTTGGATTGCTTTAAACGAACGGATGAAACAAAACAAAAGCGTTCCAATAATAATTACGGAAGGTACAAAATGTGAACTCTCAGATTTTCTAGTTCCTCAGGATATTTGGGGGCAGTTTTGCACGCAAGTAAAATACGCTAAATACAGCTTGTCAGTGAAACCTTGGAATCATCAGCTAAAAGTCGGGATATATCCGCCAGAAGAAATCCTATTGCCTATTGTCTTAGCAAAATTAAGATATTTGAAAAAATACCTCGAATATCCACGTACATGGTTATTTTCTCCAGCCTTCGACTTTGCCACATGGTGGAATATAAATTCCAAGTTCAAGGTTCGCCAGTCGATAAATATTAATCTACACCTTTTGATCCTGGACCAGGTCACGGAAAGTCTCGTCAACATGCATCCATATGATGTGATAGAAAAGGTGTTAGAATCAGATTACTTGGCTTATCGCTCAATTAACCAGGTTGTTTATTATCAATCTGACTTACAGCCACTTGGCCTTAAAACTTTTGTTCAGACGCCTTATCATCTACAACCAGAAGAAATGATCCACGCTAAACTTCAGGATTACTCTGACCTTTTAAAATTACGAAGTTTTAATTTAGGATACCATCTGTTTAATTGTCAACACCGTGACAATTTTGCATTTGAAAGTAACCCGGGAACACTTTCTGTTCTCTTGGGAACATCACTATTCTCAAACTATAGCTTATATATGCATAAATATGATGATAAATATGATGTGATCAGAAAAGTCTGTGAAAATGGGGTGCCGGTAGACGAAAAAGTACTACTTAAAAGTCTAAACTTATATCCTACAATAGCAACTACAAGTATCCAAAAGAGTAATGTTTTGTATGCGTTCGCTGCTTTCGATAGACATTTGGAAGGGTTAAGGTTTATAAGTTGTGGGCAACGTCCATTACCTTCTCTTCCGTTCTTTGAACTTGTTCAAGCATATGAAACACCGGTTTGGGTAGTTTTAGGGATATCATTTTTAATTCTAGGATTGCTTTATTACCAAATCGGACATAGATTCCGTTTTGTTTTAGTGTATGTGAAATTAATGCTCGAACAAGGCGACCCATTTCCTGATGACTTAGTCAGCTTAGGTCATATATCAGCACTTAATATAATTCTACTTTTAACAGCTGTTATATTAAGTAATGCATACAAAAATGTGAACGTTTACAATCTGATAGCACCTCGAAGCCCAATCACGTATGAAAAGTATAGTCAACTTATGTCTTATGGGTTTACCAATTATTCAAAGGCTACATTTTTCAATAAAGATTGGAGTGGATGGCAAATCTTATTAGGAGAACGTGAGTGCTCAACCCCTTTATCGTATAAGGTAGTAGAAGAAAACAGAAGATTGAACATTTCCTCAGTTTGTAACGACCGTGTAGTTGGAGAGATATCCATGCTATATCTACCGGAGGTTTATCAATATGCTAGATCCAGGGAAAACAAACCTAGTTTTGATTACATTGAATCTATTGCAATGAACTCTGTAGTGCATTCAAACGTGAGTGGGATGGTACTTGAAGTTCTTTTCAAAACTGATAGGGAGAGCAAAGATTATGAGAAGAATTTCCATGATGCATTTGAACAGTTAGAAGAGAATAGTCTTCCGGAAATTTTGCAGAGTTGTAATAGATCTGCTATTATATTAACACATGCAAAGTGCCTTAAATACTATATCAATTTGCGAAAAGATGGCCACAAAAATGTGAACCTTGGAAAAGAAGCATTTTTCGAAAACACTGAGATTATGGGCCTACGGGGATTCTGGCCACCATATGCTTTAATGCGAGCTAACTTGCTTGCCGCTGAAACCGGTATTTGGAGACATCTCGCCAAAATGTCACTTTCAAATGCTGAAAAAGTTGTGAAGGCTAGTTGGGAGCGTAATGAGTTTATAGCACCTGGTATTACAGGAAATATTTTAGTGATTTTTACGGTCTTAGGTATTGGATTACTATTTGCTCTACTAATCTATATGCTTGAAGCGATTCACTTTCTTGGAGCGGTCAAAATTATCCGATTTATGTTATTGCAAATTAAAAAGCATTTTTTGAGGAGCAAACAAGCTCTCAAGAATTTGATAAGTAAGATTATACGTTCCGTTAGACAGATGCTACGAAATGTCATGATGTATTGGGTTCCAATGCCGCATGTTTGGGTTGTCAAATGGGTTAAGTGATATCATGACTTAAGCTTGACTGAAAACTACAAATGAGTACAGAAACGTCTTTAAATTATCTTCAAAGTATATAATATGATGAAATTTGTAATAACCTTAATTAGACTAAACTTTTTGAATTAAAAATATAGCTGACAAGTTCACCTATTTTTGGTGAGTTAGAGGTTAATATAAAAATAATGAATAAAGCGTTAAAGTTCAAACTTCCTTCGCATACTACAACACCGTGGTTGACTATAATTATTATCTAATACTGTTCATATCTATGTCAAGTAAATATTTTTGATTTAAGTTTTAATTACCGTTTTGCTATACGTGTGGAAATAAATAGTGTGAGCATTAAGTTTATTAAATGTACATATAATTTACTGCTGAAACGTACTCAATACTACATTTCATGTTTGAACACAAATGTCCTTATTTGTAATTAGTACGCAAGTTGAACTATGAGCATGAGAAAACACGGTAAAATTTTGAATTCATTACGTAGATAAAAGCAATGAATCGTAGTTAAGCGATTGTTACGTTTGTCCGTCTGTATGTCCGTCTATCCGTCTGTCCACGAAATGACTCAAGAACCGCCTGACCGATTTGGACCAAATTTGATGTACAGGTTCCTTGCGTCAAAGGAAAGAACCCTATTGATTTTCAGCTTTCTAGGTTAATCACTTCCCTCTTTCCACCGGGGGTCATCAACTTTTTCAAATGGCACCCTGCAACATGTGATACTTTTTTGGAAACACTCGTCGAGCACATCAATTTCCACTAATTAACCACTTCGCACAAAGCTCCGTGAAGCGGAAAATCGCCAAAAACGTCATAAAACTTCAAATGTCGGCGTCTAACGTAATCAGCAGTAATCATCGCTTTTAATTATTGCTGTCGACTAATATTATTACGGTTATTACCAAGCAGGGTCAATTGCTTCCCCCCTGGGGTCAAAGGTCATCAACTTTTTAAATGACACGATATGTCATTTGGTATCTTTTATTGAGGACATCATTTTCGTATATTTAATTCAGATTTTTGTTACGCCCCCTAGCGGATATCGAGGAAACTAAGTTTTTCAACGTTGTTATCACAATATCTCCCGAACAACATTCATCTACGTACTTTCATCATGTTTAACATGACGAGTTCTTGCTAGTTTTGTTATCGTTTTCAGCATCTACATTTGGTAAATTTATGGAAGTATCAATACACAAGTGAAAGCCCGTCGACGTGCGGGGCCTTACACAGTACACCATCCCAAGTTATAGAATGATGGGTTCTCTAATTAAAATTTAAAACTAATTACAAAAACATTCAATCAAGTCCCAAGACTTATGGTTTTTCATTAAACCAACAATGCAATATTGTTTAATATTCCATCCATAAAATCCAATTTTTACATTGAATCATTTACTTTAGCCTGAAGCAGCAAATTAACCGTTGTTTGCAAGCTACTGGCTGTCTGCAGCATAACTGCTGTTTCTGCCGAGTTTAGAGCAGTCCGATATGCAAAAACGAATTTAGTGCTTATGGGTATGTGACCACGGATTAACACGAATTAACACGGATTGACCGTTGTCTGCTAGCTTCTTGCTACCTTTGGCATAGAGGCCGATTTTAGTGCATTTGGGTATGCAAACGCGGATTAACACGAACTAACACGAGTTAACACGAAGTAACACGAATAAACACGGATTAACAGTTGTCCGCAAGCTATTTGCTGTCTGCAGCATAACTGCTGTTTCTGCCGACTATAGTGCATTTGGGTATGAGAACACAGATTAACACGAATTAACACGAATTAACACGAATTAACACGAATTGACACGAATTAACACGGATAAACACGGATTAACCGTTGTCCTCAACCTACTGGCTATCTGCAGCACAACTGCTCTTTCTGCCGATTTTAGTGCATTTGGAGATGCGACACGGATTAACACGAATTAACACGAATTAACACGAATTAACACGGATTAACACGAATTAACACGGATTAACACGAATTAACACGGATTAACACGAATTAACACGGATTAACACGGATTAACACGGATTAACACGAATTAACACGGATTAACACGAATTACCACGGATTAACACGGATTAACTCTTATCCGCAAGCTACTGACTATCTGCAGCATAACCGCTGTTTCTGCCGATTTTTGTGCAATTGGATATGCGAACACGGATTGACACGAATTAACACGGATTAACACGAATTAACACGAATTAACACGAATAAACACGGATTGACACGAATTAACACGAATAAACACGGATTAACACGAATTAACACGAATAAACACGGATTAACACGAATTAACACGAATAAACACGGATTAACCGTTGTCCGCAAGCTATTGGCTGTTTGCAGCATAACTGCTCTTTCTGCCGATTTTAGTGCATTTGGAGATGCGACACGGATTAACCCCAAATAACACGAATTGACACGAATTAACACGATTCATGTAAGTTCTAATCCTTTATGTCAATAAGATTTTTTACATTATGTCGTTCCTCATCAATTGTAAAGTGAATAACAATAGCTTGTGTAAATTTCTTAAACAAAAATTCAAAATACGCAGGTATTCCAGACTCTGTTATCTTAGCAATCATTGTTTGAAAATCTCTCGCAAACAAATCCAAAACCCCCAAAATCTTGGCTGTTAAAGAAAGCTAGGTTTTCAAAAATTCAAAAACTACTTTTAAACATTACTGTAAACCTATCTTTAAAATCAAAATATTCCTGTTTATAACAATAAACTTAAAATTGGAACAAATTTGAAAATGGATCAACCATCGATGATGAAACGTTTGTGGGCTCAGGTGCTTTTGTCAAGTTTGTAATTAAAATAGTTATTAGTCTTCCCTTCAGACTTTACAAGCCCTTCAAATGAAATAGTTTTGTCTATGGGGGTATCCGTATCCGGAAAATATATCAAGTGTGGAGTCGACAGCTGACCATTTATTTTCTCCTTAATATTCCTAAACTGTAATAACTCTGTAAATTAATATTTAACGTTCGTGTGGCAATTATCTCTTTGACATGAAATGGTCCTGTAGATATTTCACCAAATCATATCTTCACACGTCAATCATCAAATTGACAATATAAATTTATAGCGACTAACAAAATTAAGTAGGACTTAATATTCTGGGTAGATAATTTTGATAAGCTGTGTATTTCCATGCCCAGAAAATTTATTCTATTTGCATTTTAAATTCGATTGGAGCACTCCAATATTTTTCGAGCCAGCAAAAATGCCAACCCGGTTCGTGATAAAGTTTCACATGAGATTAAATAATTTTAGCTGTTCAATAAATTCCCTAATTCCAATTAATTCCCAGTCTCTACCAACTTAAACTTCGATTTACACTACAACTATGTATTGGAAAAGCTTAACCAAAAATTTAAATACCTTAGGAGCTTCAAGCGGTATTTTAACCAGAGAGTGTTTAAAATTATGGTGCAGTGTCATTTGCACTCA
>JAQIXW010002236.1:0-16180 GCA_034700685.1 Willowsia buskii | reverse complement strand
GAGACGACGATGCGATGAATAATACCACTGGTCCAACTGCACTGCGAAGCCCTCTTTGCGTGTCTTTCATAAAAAAAAGTATATCTATTCTGTTCTTGTTCGTGTGCTGAAGACTGTGTTGCGTTGTGCATGGACGATGTATAATATATTACCAGTCATGTTCGATGCACGATGAAATGGAGACGAAATCTTTTCTTGAAAGTTGCGTCTATTCAAGAACAGTCATGATGAACATTGATTCATTATTTGGCGATTGTGTTTTTGAAAAACTGCTGCATTGTACATTTCACATAACGATACCCTAAAAAATAAAAGTGGCAATTTTAAATTTGTCCATTAAATTCCTGAATCTATCATCAACGCTATAACTAGCTTCTCGGGTTAGAACAAGCGATTGAGCTGACAGTAACCGCCACCATCTATGCAAACGCTAACAAAGCATCCGTAATCTTTTGGACTAGATATACCATTTGGCTCTCACATATTTCTCAAATAAGGTGAATGTTGCATTTTACTAAATTACATAATTCAAAATTTTTTGCCAGTGAAAAATGTTACACTGAAATTGCTGGTCAAAGATTAATTCTACCACTTTGATCCAGGTTATTATTATTACAGGCAGGCATATTACCGAAGGTCCAAGCGTCCAAGTCTATCTCGCAATGTCGTAATTTTCGTTTATAAGGGTAAAGATATTTTTGTCCTTTTAGTAGCAAGCAAAGCAGCCGTCGAGCCGTCCCATACTACACTACACAACACATATCCGAATGCTTTCTTTGATACATAATTGTGCATACGGCTTCTTTTTCGTGTACACTTTTTGCTAAACCGTATTTAACCCCCAAAAATGCAACTCTTCTAAAAGTAATTTACGTACACAGGGAATAGTCTCTGCCTAATTTATCTGCTACTACTGAAGCAAAGTTATTATGAGTTAACTAAACATTCTACAAGGTAAACTGGAGCAAATAATTGTAGTCTCGAATTTGTCTTGAATCCCATTCAACATTCTCTTGTTTGCAGAAGTATATGGCAAAAAAAGCCAAACAATTATAATTGGATTCCATTTATTATTTTTTAATACTCAACTGACATTGATATTACGAAACTGCGTTAGTTTAAACTTTGGCATGATCAACAATTTTGTTTGAGTAGGAGTTTGTCAGTAGTTGCTCTGATTTATTGAGGTGGTGTTGCCGTGTTGCACTGGAAAATCAGACAGCCAGAGTTCATAAAGATAGTTTAAAGATTTCGCCGAGTGTATAGTCATCATAATTATAATTATCTTGCTTTACCATTTACAGACTGACAAGTTGATTTGTGGGAGTGAAAACGATCGACGATCATATCAACAGTTTATGACCTGACATTGTTTTTGAATGGACTGAAATTAACGCGTTGAACAAATACCAAGTAATCACAATGCAGGCCGTGAAGCGGTTGGCGATGCCATTGCGCGTCCATCAATTGTGGGACGCCATATCACACAATGGACCTACTCAGGTGATGGATTTCGAAAAACTGGTGTCTGTTATGACTTCAATGCACAAAGTTCCCAGAGGTGAGACCATAATGTGTATCAATAAATAGTAATAATTATTGGCTTGAAGTTCTTTTAATGACATTGTCGATTGATTTATAATTAATTTTACTCGTTTTCAAAAACAGATGAACTGAATCACGAGCTAAATTTTGCCATTAAAGATGGTTTGGTGATTTCGGAAGCGGTCGAAACTCAAAGACGAGAGGAAACTGAAATTTATAAACTTCCTGATGCCACCACTGTGGAGAAAGGTGATCATGACTGGTATTGTTTTCAGTGTCACCTTGGCGGGCCCGTTGTAAAGTGCGAAGATTGCCCTCGGGTTTATCACTTAGAATGTCTTCCTGAGGATCGTAAACCTGAGAAGGATCTTTTTGTGTGTCCGACTTGTCATGTAAGTTATCATATCAAGTTATCTTTATTGTCAATCGTAGGCGTACGACGCGTGTGTTGCTCATTGAATTTTGGGAAAGGTGAATTATCGATTCTTATATGTTTTAAAAATTAAAAATAATAGATGATGGCTACTAAACCCAGTTCTGAAAAAGTGGCTATCAAACCCAAAATTTTGAACCAACTGTTGCAATATATCTGCGACCGTTTCAAGTCATGGCAAATTGAGCTGTTGGAAAAGGCTGATGGAAAAACTTGGGCGTTAGCTGCGAATCGCACTGCTAAAGAAGCATGGCGCTTCTCATTATTGGTTTATATGCCGATAGATTTGGAAACCATGATGGGTAAAGCTACACATGGAAAGTAAGTGATGAAATCATTTGATCATGAATAGCTAGAGAGATCTGCATAGCTTAATTAAGCATTAATTCTTATCGAGATTATAACTAAGATGGTTTTTGGTTCCTTGTGCAAAGGTATCTTTCTCTGGAGGAATTCCAAGTGGACTGTGAGACTTTGGTTCATGCCATTGGGGTATACTTTGGTGTTGACATGTTGAAGGGAGGGCAGATAGGACAAGCATTCTTAAGAGATGCGCTTCATGATATTCAAGAAATTAAGCTCTGCCATGATTGCTTCCGTCGATCAAATGAGAAGAATCATGATTGGTGGTTTTGCCTGCCATGTTCAGTACCTCATGAGGTTGTTTGGGCCAAGCAGACAGGGTATCCTTATTGGCCAGCAAAGGTAACCTATTCTATTAATTGTTGAAATTGGAAAATATGAAAGTATAGTAGTATAGGAATGCAAGTAATAATATGTATAACAAATTGTTTACATCGTAGGTGATGAAGAAAGATGGGAACAAGTATGACGTACGCTATTTTGGTGGAAATTACGAGCGAGGTATTATTGATGCGAAAAACATCCAACCAATTGAAACATCTATTAATCAGCTGAAAGTTCGTCGGACTGCATTGTGGAATGATGCGTTTGATGAACTTACCAAGTTCCAAGAAATAGCTAAAGACCCAGAGTTAATTGCTAAACTTCCACCCAAGGGCAAAGGAGGCGCTGCTGCGAAAGGAAAAAGCTGTAATAATAACTTTTATTTTGTTCGCTGCAAATAATTGTCAAGAGTTCTTATTATCCAATACGTTATTTGTTATTTTATTTTGTTTCAATTTTCAATAAAGCTGGCAAACGAGGAGCTTCTCAAAGTCCTGAAGAGGTGGTTACCAAAAAGAGTCGGAAAAGTGAAAAGAGCAGTGCTGCTGTCACTCCGAAGACTTCAAGGAAATCGGGTGCATCAAAGGCAGCAACTACTCCTCAAACAAATGGTACGTCGTCGGCAGCTGGAAGCCCTGCCAAAAAGAAAGGAGCCCCAGGCAAATCAGGTACGCCAAAGAGTCATTTTAAGCTGTTCATCACGTTGCGTAAAAGTCAAAATATATAGAATGTTTTCAATAATATCTGTTTTCGTACGAATGTAGCAGCTTCTACTCCTGCTCGTCGCGAATCCACTTCTGGGTCACGTGGATCGACAAGTTCTACTCCTGCAAGTGGTATCAGTACAAAGACAGTGAAAATCACAGTCGCACCCAAGGAGAAAAAGCAAGCGTATAACGATCTTTCCAACTCCAATCTCGACCCAGACGTCATCACATTTCTGCAGGAACTTGATGAGAATGAGTGTCTAGATGTCGATGCTTATTTCTCGGATGAAGATTCAAATGTAAGTAAAGTCTCCTTCATATTAAAACTCATAGTAGGTTAGTAATCACGTTCACATTATTGCACTTGAAATTTAATAACTCTTGTACATTTTTTGTCACTAAAACCAGGATTTACATGAGAAGGTCTCGGAAGATGCAGTCTCTTCGTCATGTAACGAATCAAAGTCAACACGAAGCGTTTATGTTCAAGTCTCTCATCAAGAACTCGCTCGAGACAAACTAATCAAAAAGTTGCAAGATTTGCAAAGTCGACACGCACAGGAAATTTCGCAGAATAAAAAGAAGCAATGGGTAAGGAAGTAATTTCTTTTAAATACATAGCTTTGGTCAAGTCACTTCATTTTGATTGTCACTCAGGTTTTTATTAACTCTTGTATCTTTATTTATGTAATTACCAGTGTTTTAATTGTGAACGCGAGGCGATTTATCACTGCTGTTGGAATACAGCGTACTGTTCAATAGAGTGTCAACAAGTACATTGGACCAGAGAGCACAAACGATTATGCCGTCGTAAGAAACCCGCTTAAAGTCTATCCATTATGATAGCAGGACTTGTATCGACTTCGTCTAAATTAGCATTATAAATTGAGCTGAGAAAGTTCCAGTTGCATGTCTGGCTGCAATGTGCCTATATGTAAACATCCCTGACTAACGCGAACCACTTAGCTGCATAGACTTTTCTATATTTTTTAGTTTGTATGTAACTCCTAATATTTTGTGTTATATAGCCTTTCAGTGTTACTCCTATAAACGCTTTACATATTGTATATTTAAGTTGTGTTATTAGTGTCGTAATATAGTTTCTTATACCGAACCCTTTCAAGCATTTTACTTTCAATTTCAATATTAGTTATCGTATGGTGATCAATCAAAAGTGAATATTTTAAGTGCTTTGTAAGTGACAACAATAAGGGATAGTTTTGATGCGAGTTGTTGTTATACATGTAAAAAGTATGATAATGTTTCTTTACAGTAACACTTTATAGTACATTCTTCGTCCTTCAAAGTTTGATTGGCATCTTATCTTATAGGTGGTTATCATAAATGTTAAGAAGTTTTCGATTCGATATACAGCAAAGTGTACTTCTTCGAGAGTTAGAATTATAGGATTATAAAAAATATATGTGCATTTTCGTATTATTGTAAAGAAGTACGTACATTTATGTAGTAGTATGTTTCTGAGCATAGCTTTGCAGAAAATAAATGTGCATTCACGACAAATTATAAGAAAGGCAAGGTAAAATACAACATAAATGTGGGCTTAGTGTGAAAATTTAAAGGTTTCTGGTCAGGTTTTAATTAACTTATTTCAAATAATATCAAATTTTTGAAAATGCTAACAATAATAACAATCTTTTCATGGCCATGCATATGGCTACATGCAAAATATACAAACAATTTGACAAAGCTCATCTGATTTAGCTGTATTACAACAGGACTTTGATTCCAAATTTTCTTTTGTATTTAAAGAGGGAATAATAATACTTTGTTATCTGTGGGATAATAATAATGCAAACATTTTGCTCCAATTTCAGATAGGAGATTTAGTACTTTTAATGGTATGTATGTATTTACTTTGGGATAATATTCAAAATAACGACATTTCATGCGTTTTCTATTAAAATATACATATAGAACAGCGACTTCCCATTTTTAGCAACTGAATCATTGATAAGTACTTTGACGTAGTGGTCTTTTCTTTGAATTATATAATTATAATTATTTTAAACTCGATTTCTTTTCTATACGCTTAACAACCATTGGATTTACTCGTTGTCAGTCAGATAAAAAGTTTTAACTTCCGTTAACTTATTAAACGCGTACTCTTTGTCCTGTACAATAATATGGTTTTAGTTTCGTATTTATGCAACCAAAAAATATGAGATAGCTATAGTGCATTTTTATTTTGAATTGAGTTAATTATATATTATTATGTAATCTTGCTTCACCCCGTCACATACCTTCAAGAGGAAACTGCATCATCAGGGTTTGCATATGGAGAAGCCGCTCACAGCCATGTTTGACTAAATGTCTATTGATGTTTTCTGATTATTATTATTATTATTACTAGTTTATGTGAATAAAATATTTCGTTTTGTTCTTTCTACCTGCAATCTTCAATTTTCTCTGATTATTCTATTTATTTATTTTTTCTAGCACATATTCATATTGTTGTACTGATGTATCTCTAGATTAATAATATATAACGTAGTTATTATTTACATATTATAATAACGTTAATTGCTAACATTTTTTAAATTTTGAATTAGACATACTGTTGTAGTTTGGAATGTTTTCCGGTTAGTTCCATCTGCATGGGTTGGCTTCCCGGGATGTAACTATTAAGTAAACTAATAATGTAAGTTAACCTTTTTGGCCTTGCCAGCATGTTCATGCATGATTATAATTATCGGAGCCAAAATTTGCAGTAACCTAAAAGTATAATTGAATGTTACGTCTTGTATTTATTTAAAAATCCTTGGTTTGTGGATATGTGTCACGTTTTACAAAATATTAAACTCAAGGTGTGTAAAATGCATCTCAAGGTGTCCGCCGTGAACGTACTGGGACCTCTGGAACGAGCCAAGGAGGGGATGATTACTAGATGCAAAGAAAGCTGCAACAACTACACACTGGAAATGTGGAAATCATCATAACTTCTTACACATTGATATCAAATTTACTCTTCCTTTATACTCCTATATTAATTCAAGTGTCAATCGATTCAATCAGTATACATATAAGGAAATAATTTCTAAGCGTAATTCACGAATCAAAGAACAAAGTTGTAAGCAGTTTCGAAAACATTATGTTATCATGCTAAAATTTGTTAGTTTCATGTTTCATATACACTTAGGTTTAGTGATTTATAATAGAACAAGATTCAAATTTCTTTGATATACCGGGGACGAAATACTGAAAATACTTTAAAAACTTTGCTTTGTTTACGAAAGGCAGCAAAAATTAGGATAAAATTTTCCTATAAAACATCCATGCACATACACACTGGTAGTGCATCGTAATTAGTTGAAATACACATTCACAATTGACCACAAACGTAAACGCTTTAGCGAGTTATGTTTTGAAGAAGACGTAAGTTTCCCATTTTGCATTTTTTGCAAACGAAACTTCCATTTTCCACTCTATAGACTTCTTACATTTTAGGGTATGTAACAATTGCTGTAATTATTATCTAGGATGGATTGTATTTAACACATTATTTCACTGAGAGATTGAAACAATAATGTAGATTAAAAACGTAAAATATAAGACCGCATTAAAGATAAGGAAAGAATATTTAGCAAGGCCGAAATTTAATAGCTGGTGTTCTCAGCTTGTACGAAGATGTATATTATGCGTGTGTAGCAGGGAGGAATTAAGATGCGTGTGTGGGGCATTCACTGAAATAGTCTCAATGTTGCAATGCCTGTTTTATTTTGATGAATGAACGATAGTTTTATTTAAATCTCACTGGATTTTTAATAATTTTGTGTGAACGAATTTATGTGTAATGCTTTGGATAAAATAAACTTTTTGTTACTCTGTTCGGGCATTTATGTGCTTGATGGAAGATTAAATTAAATCATTACTTACTACTTGGGGAATAAAGTTAAATATATGTATGAAATGTAAGTGGTACTGACAAACCTTTCGGTCTAGATTCAAACAAACCTCTGCATCCAAGGTAGTAGGAAACTAGGCAACTACGTTGGATGAATGTCTCTTAGCAACGTCTCTTAGCATAACACCACCACTTGACTGTGTTCTATTCTATTCCATTGTCCATTCATTCGACCTTACCGGAAACTTCCAAAAAGAACCCGTGATGATAATATATGGGCTACTATTGATATGTGGTGATATGAAGGAACCTCTGCTTTGCTATAGGTACATATTTAAAGTGAAAACCGAGCAACATTTTTTAAATATAGCGTAACAACGAAAGATATGGGAAAGTTTTGAGTGGCATCTATTGAACAGAAGACCGATTTTAGTTTCCATCTAGTTCTAGTTATTATCCAGCCAGTAAAGTTATCATTCTTGACTGCGTATTTTTTATTATCATATAAAGTGTACCATATTGTTGATGCCTCTTATTCGGGAGTTTTGCATAATATTTTTACTCAGCTTTTACTAACTTATATTTCTTTGGGTACAAAATATAACATATTTATGCCATTGCACTCAGATTCGCTAACAATACGTAATTGGTGTAATTGCTGCTTGCATAATTTTGTGTTAAAATAACGTTATGGAAGACAGTCCAATCGACACCAACAGCATTAAGGCTCTCAATGGAAACGAAGGTTCTCAATCATCATCTCGACTGATGACCGCCGCTCAGAGACCAGCTTCACGTAGGCGCTTTGGTGAAGCAATGACAGCCAGACAGGTAATTATTATGACAACATTTTTGGATTTGTTGATGATTTGTATAGTCGCAGAAACGACTTCACAGATTTACAAATGGGGACACTTTGGTATTAGGTATATCATATCTTTACTCTTTACGCCAGATCAAGACATATATTTACTGCATGCTTATCCCTTACATTTGAAATATTGAAACTGTGTTAAATTAAATACTTCACTTCAGCTCATCATGGTTTATTCCTGGCAGTTTTAGATTAAGGCCTAGTGACGTCATGACAACATTAGTATTTTAGTTTAAATTCGTTATTATTACTATGGCAACAATGGCATTTATCAAGAAAAATTTCACTGCGTGCAATGCCTGATTTATGTACTGCATACTGCACATTAAGTTCACAGTCTTATCCTCATCCATCACAACTGAAAAATTGCAAGAGATGCAAAAGTGACCAATGAAATCATTCTTTGTAAGCATGTAGTTTTATAATTCATTACCTTTTGCTAATTAACAATTTTAGAGGCCAGAAAGCAGGATGAGCACTGTGGGCGGAGGAGGAGACGGTTTTCAGCAACGTCCTGCAAGTCGTGTGGCTCGACTGCAGTCTGCAATGAGACCTGGGTCATCTTTGCGTCAGGGTTCAGCCCTTCGAACGGCAACTGCCAGACCTCCATCTGGAATTACAGGGGGTGCTCTTCCCATTCACACAGCGGTACGCTGAACTGCACATATATGAAATTCAAATACACTACTACCATTATCCGTAATTGTTGGTGTACCTAATCATCTTGCAAATTTTCATCTTCATTTACTGTCAGGTGAATGTGGTAGACCGTCCAGTAACACAACAAGGAGTGTCAGGTTTGCGCACTGCCAGAACAAGCTATGGGAATCGGAGAATGGTTCATGATAAAACATATTTTATGGGTGTGCTGCATACAAAAATGTCTGAAATAACATCTGAAATTTCCAAATTGAGTGGTCAAATTGAATCCCTTGCGAAAGAACAGTCTACTTATATTGCATATGAAACCAGGGTCAAAGAAAAGGCTGCAGAGCTTCAAGGTAACTTTTTTGACATTCATGAAGTTATAATTTTTCATATAAATAGTTAAACATTCCATCTCAGCAAGCACAGTTTCACAACTCCCATTATTGAGTGCTTGTCTCCTATCTCGGTTCTAGAGCTACATGGGGAGTTGACGGATTACAACATTTTAGCTGACATGTTGGCGAGTGAGAAAGATAAGACATTTTTGGAGGATGAGTTACGTTCTATGAAAAGGGAAAATGAAGATGATTCAGCCCGAATCGAGTCAATTTATAATAGGAGACGTGAGTCGGAGAGGGTGGTTGCCGATTTGGAGCAGAAAATTGATGACGAACGAAACAAAGCTCAGCGTCTTATCGAGTCGCTAAGTCCAAATTTGCGTGATCGTTACGATAATTTCCAAAAGCTAAATACACAATTGCAAAGTGAAATGGAAGGCTTACAGTTTCAGCTAGATGAACTAAACAGCAGAAAGTCTGAGTTGTATGACAAGGTGTCGAGGTCAGAGCTAAAAAAGAAAGCAGCAGAGCTGGAGGAAGAGATGCTGGAAGCGGAAGAGAAAAGAGATAACCTTGTCAAAGAGGCCGAGTCTCAGGAATCCCCGGAGGAGGAGAGAGAAAGGTTGCTGAATCAGGTGAAAGTTGACAACGCGGAAATAAGCACGTTAGAGCGACAAGTCTCGGAAACAAATGATTTGACAAGACAAATCCAAGAAGAAATAGCTAACATGGACCAGGTTGGAAATAAATAAATTCCTTAGTATATTCTTCTTTCCCCGCCATATACTATATGTTACTGCTATAAATAAAAATAATAAATGATGTGCATAAATACATGAAAGGAAATTGAGGAGAATGATTCAGACCGACAACAAAAGTTTCGGGAATTACGGAAGCGAGAACAGGACATGGAGGAATTCATGCAGGCATTTGAGGAAAACAAGGCCAAAGAAATTGATAATCTGGGAAGAATCGAATCCGAAATCCTTTCGTGCATGGAGAAAATTTCCAGAAATGTTCATCTGGCTGCTACGCTGCCTGAGTTGGTTTTGCATAATAAACACATGGACAATGATAGACTATGTCAAAACATTAATACAAAATCAAAAGAGAAATATACCAACGCATTTTCCTGGTTTTAGGGCTGGGCAAACTTTCATGGAACTACGGGAGGACTTAGAATTTAAGGAAGAAGAGTTTGATAAAGCCAGATACACGACAGAGATGATCGAATACAGAAATGATACGCTCAAAAAGCAGCTTGACAACGTTAGTACTTTGCTTGTATTGCAATTTATGTACTTGCGATCCTCATGCAATTTTTTAAAGAGATTGAAATACAAAAATTGTTTCAGTTTGAAAATTTGGAAGAAAAAATGAAACTGGAAATGCAATCACTAAATGAGAAGATACAGCAAATGCAAAAGGAAATACGTAAATTTGAAGACATTGACGAAGTAAAAAGTGAAGGAACAGAAAGGAACAGGAAGTTGCAGAAAGAGTTGGTCAATCTTGAACAAAGATCCAAAAAATTTGCTGATGCACTGAAAGCTGTCTCTCAGGAGCATGCAAAGCTGAAGGTAATAAAAAACCGATGTACATACAAATTTCTTTACTACAATTATTATGTTGAGTTTTATGTTACTTGCAATTCCTCTAGTCCGACCTGGACAACAACGAAGTACACAGACAGCTTTCGAGTCTAGAAAAGAAGTGGGGAATGCTCGAAGAATCAAATTTTTCCGTGTCATCATTTTTAAGGGCAAAGAAAGCAGAAACGGACTACGAAGGATTAAAATCGGAAGCTCTATCCATGCTAAAAGATCTGAACGGATTGTTGCAAATAAAATAAGCTACCTAAAAAGGGTGGCTATACTAACTACTATACCTATGCACATTATGTGTTATGATTAAGATGCTACATTACATCATTACATCCCTTCTACACATATAGATTTACATTGTAATGCAACAATGTCAACTAGCTTTAACTTTGAATAGCATACATTACGAAAATATTATTCACTAATTATTACATAATATTCAGTTGGCTTTAAGAATAGATGCATACAAATCGTTAACTGAATAAAAACTTGTTAAAATTTAATAAAATTGCGGTTAAATTTCTTTTACACACACGTTCGTAAGCATGATATGATATGGAATGGGCAAGGCTGCAAATGTTTTTCAAGTTCTCTAGCTCCTATATTTGAAGTTTACTTGCTTCTGTAGAAAATTTACATGCATCATTCAGCGAACATTTACCAACGTGTAGTTTGAAGAGATTATTTCCTGTTATGTTTTTAGAGAGTAGAAGTTTTCAAACTTTGAAGAAAGAAAATAAGCTATACGCGAATGGCACACCGTAAAAGCATGATTTGTGCAATTTTTCTCATTATACGAATGGATAAATGGCAAATGATTCAGAAAGGACATTTGTTAATTTGCTCATGTATACTTGTATTTTTGTATTATTATGCATAGACAATATTATTGCTCTTATGTCTTATTTCTTACAAAGTGATTCAACTCATGCTTGTATATTGGCGTTTTTTTGATATAACAATAAAGTTTTTGTGTTGTTTCATTAAATGCAAAAAATTGTAACAGATATTACTATTCTACTATATAATCATAACAATAATAATTTATCAACAGTAAATAAGACAGCAGAACAAACAGACTGGAGACTTCCCGTGGGATAATAATGTAGGTATAGGTGCATGTTAAGCATAACATTTTTCTTGGTTTAAGTTGACATTTCTCAGAGAGTGCACATGTGTTCTTTAAGTATATTAACAGAGAAACCATTCATGTTGGGCTTACATTTCACTATTGCTATAAGTATGTATTCTAATATTTATTGAATCATCTATCTCCAAAGAATGGAGTAGGATTCTGTTTAATATTCATTGATTTTTTTTGTGCTCTGACTTATTATTTTAGTAGCTTTTTTTTCCTTAGTCTGGATCTTGTGATATATTTATGTCATGATTGGTCTTTCTGAATAAACGAATAATAATAATAATAATTTCCAGCAGGACAATTTCTTCCAAAGAAAGTAACAAGGTTGTACAATTCACAACGATTTATCTACGTGTTTATATAACATGTAATAACAATGATTGAACGTGTTTATCTGCAACAACTTTGGTATGATTACGTGAAGATGACTTGGGAGCGTACCACCCATCAATGCACGCGCATGATGACCTCTTTTCATAGAAATCAAATTCTGATATTCTGCATCCTGAAAACCTGCAGACTGGTAAGCACTTTTCTTTTGAATTTTAAAAGATAAATGTGACTGTCGAAACGGAAGTGAAATAATAAAAAAAGTTTGCAAAGTTTCTTAATTCGTGTAGGACGTAGACGTAGGACTTAGGTGTATAAAAAGGTTGTGTAGATAGTTTTTCGATTTGTTGTGTGTGGTACTGGTTGAGAAGGTCGAGAATGGATGTACAGGAAAGAGTCCGAGTGCACGATACGTAATACGTTGTAGTAAAGTACATTATATATTATTATGTAATATAGTCATATTTTTTATCATATGCATGCACATTTTTACAATGGTAGTTTTATAACACATTGCTGGTTTTGTGGTTTGTTTGTAATTTTAATGTAGTATCTAAAAGATCTACTGCTCTACTTGTAGTTTTTAAGAGAATATGAAATTGTTGTCACTCACATTGTAGAATATCGGTGTGATTAAGTCGCTTTCGTGTTATATCCGAAAATTTCTAATTTGTTTCTTTTTTTTTGTCTTGTATGATAAATTTGAAGAAAAACTGATCTTTATGAATCTTTTGTTTTTTTGAGTGTTGTGTAAAAATAAGACGTAAAAATTATTGTGATAACTTTAAATAGAGGTACACGTACATCCAGTAGCATCTAGACCACTGCTACGATCTACACAATAATTATATAGGTAGTTATATATTGTAATATAATATATAATATGTATACTTTTATATCATTTAACTATTCTAAATTACAGATATATTTATTTATTTATATACGACGTAAACACCAGTGATAACATTACATTTTAAAGTGTGTAGTATAATAGTATAACAACAAATTATATACGGCTTTATTTTACCTATGTAGATGTATACAGTAGTAAAACTATACCTATGGATAACTTATTTAAGTTGAAGGTTTTTACATAGTTAGCGTCATATCCGACAAACAAAATAACCGAATCAACCCTCGGACCAAACAATTAACATATATATACGGTTTTTTTTGCTAATGTCAACCCAAAGATAGCTTATATAAATCCATATTTCTTTTAAACAACTATTAAGTAAACAGAGGAAATATAATATTAACAATAATTATTTTTATGGTCTACAAGATAATAATATTTTAACATAAGGTGAATGAATAGAAACAAAAAACAATGTATCTCGTATTTATAGTGTTTCAAATGAGCTACGACTTTCCACTTTCCCAAGTCACTGAAGAAGGGAACTAAATATTACAAACCGCAAAAGGTTGGCAATCCATTTTTTATAACACAATACATCATTATGTTATGTGAGTCCATTTTTTGCAGTTTCGCTGTCCGTCACAAACAATATCAACAAGTGTAACAACTCCACCCAATCAACATAAAGGAGATACGAAAAAATCATTGTGTTTAAGTGAATATATAACAGTAATTTATTTAAGGTTTATACAAGAGAAATAGACAACCTATATATGAGTTTGCGGCACAAAACACTGTTCGTCCCCACCAACATCGTTTTTAACCATGAAGCTCAAGTCAACCGTTGAAGCTGGCTGCTTATTTCCCTCAATACTACTGTTAGTCATGCTCATGTTCATTGCATCCTCGGCAGTGGCACCGCCACCAGAGACAGAGGAAGTAGTCAAATTGTTTGCGGAAGATACAGCAGCGGCCACATCAGCGGTAACCGTCGGCACAGTGGTGACGTCCCCTACAGCGTTTGCCGCTACAAGTAGCGCAGCGTTAGCAGCAGCATCGGTTTCCATTTTAATGTCCGCAAGTGTCTCATATCTGAACTTGCATCGGACTTCGTGCGTCTTCAATTTTGTAGAATCTGGATATGCTTGCTGACACCCGGGAATGGAGCATTTGTAAGTGTTTCTCCCAATCTTTCTGTGGACTGCTGATATATGACCGTGTAACAATTTACTCGTTCGAAACGTTTTGTCACAGCCCTCCCAGCTACAACGATGGGGTTTATGTTCGCACCGACTTTCGTGGTGTTGCAACTGCTTCTTGTCAGCAAACTTCTTGTCGCATCCCACTGTCGAGCAACTCAAGCCGTCATCTCCACCCTGGACGTGTGCCATTCGCTCATGATTCTCCAACAGTTTGAGTCGCCGGAAGGACTTTTTACAACCTTCCCATCTACAATAATGCACTTGTTTGTCAGCAGGGGTTGACTTGGACGACTTGGGAGTAGATTGAGATTGACTCGACCCCTCTGCAAAATTTAAAAAAAATGGAAATGTCATATAAAACTGACAAATGTCTAGCAAACATGCATGCATTGAAACTTGACTTTAAGTCAATTAAGATTTTACAGTATACACACTTACTCTTGTTTTGAGTTGGTGTGCTTGTTGTGTTTTGAGGCTGTGCAACGGTCACCTCCCCCGTAGATCTAGTGAAATTCCATTGCTGGGTACCCTGAGCAGCAGCAGCGGCTGAACATAGCAAAATTCGATTTGTGTTAATTTTTCAAACTATGCCATTTAGATTTCATGAATGAGGCAATGTAAATACAAAGTCGTAACTGTAGGTAAAATACTTACGTGTGGCTGCGTATACTACTTGCTGTTGTGTTTGTTGACCTATCGATGAGTCGGTGGTCCTATGAGCTTGAATGGGAGGCGACGTCAGGTTCCCCAAACTGTCATACCGTCCTTGAATCGTATTCCCCTGGGTCCCCTGCAGCATGATGTAGTAATCACCTGCTAAAAGAGTGGTTTTGTTACGTTAGAAAAAGGCTGTGAACACGGCTCATGCACTACATTTTAATACATACATATCTTATCCTATAATAAAACTGAAACAAGTATACATGAGGACGATTTCATTGCGTTGGCGTTGGAGAAGACAAGGTAGTAAGTAGTGATATGATTACAACATGCTTCCTCATTTGTGCGAATGGTGATGATATTTCTAGCATTCTGAAAAATCTGTGCAGGAATGGTCATTCAACCTTTTTAGTGGTGAGTAGTATCTCAATGGAAAGAATCCAATTATCCCTCATCTTTGTGTCAGTGTTCAGTTGCGTTTGTGAAGCCCTACTCTCAAAATTGCATGTTGGTGCTGTAGCTATTTATTGAATACTTACTAGCTGTTCTCAGATTTGGGTCCTCAAACCTTGTTTCATATTTGACAGCACCATTCATGGACATATTGGTAGCCGTAAGATTACTTGCAGACGAACCTTGGATTGTAGTTCCTTGAATAGTCGTCGGCGCTGCGACGTACTGAACGGTTCTGAACTGATCCCCAGTTTGTTGCTGCGGCTGCTGGATCGCATTGGCAGGGGTATACTGATTTGAAACGGCGGCTACGGCAGCAGCGGTCGACAAGGACGTCCCTCCACTGGTATAATGGTTGAGAGCATTGAAGCCTGAGTACACTTGCTGGCAACATGTACAGTCTCTCAGTTGGAAAAATGTGTCCTGGGCGAAAAATAAAACGACATGTTAGATGACGACTTCAAATAATTGCTTCAGTTAGTTTACCTTTTCTTACTATTGTCATCACATATATTATATTGGTTAATCGAATGTTAAATACTTACCTGGGCGTAATGGAAATGGGAATATTTAGCTAGTTTGGCGATGAGAGCCATTTCCGCTTCCGATCTGATCCCGACGGGCTTTACGTACACTGTGTTATTTATTTCAAATAATTTGAGATCATTGTGCAGGTACCTGGAAAAAAAGAAGAAAATATGTCTCTCAAAGTATTATACACGGCAAAAAATATTTTACCTCGAAAACACGTTACAAGCTCTCTGACTGCATCTCCAGTCAGAAAATTACATTTTCGATGTAAAGTTAACCACTATTCTAGGTTAGGCTTGGTTCAAC
>JAQIXW010002235.1:0-16188 GCA_034700685.1 Willowsia buskii | reverse complement strand
TAAAATATTTTTTTGGTCACAATTCTCTAATATGCATATTTAGGGAATTGTGACTTTTGAAAATGTGTCGGACTACCGTTCTGAGGCGTTTGGAATCCTGGAGCTTCCCAATCTCAAGCATTTACGTGGGGAACGCGAGGAACGGGAGGATTCTGAGGATGAGGATAGACCTTTCATGGAGGAGGATCTTGTGCCAATGTTGGAGTCACTTTCGGAGCAATTTCCTTGGGATGACAACCAAAAGATAACGTTTGATTAGAGGGTCTTCTCTTCTGGTCCATACGTTACGATGTAGAAATAATAATTTAGTGATTGTTGAATTTTTGGGGTAATGAGTATAAGTGGAGTAGCCACATTATTCATAATGATTAACTTTCATTTCTGTGATGCATCTGCATGTTTATACTTATTTCTTGTAATTGATGAAATAAATTGTAAACTTGAACAAACTAAATAATCAAGTTGAAACAATTAGCGATTATGTTTGAAGTGGCATCTGGTGTACATTGTACTATTTGAGAAATTAAAGACTAAAAAATGAATGAATTGGTAATTAAAATTGGTTTATTTTCAATCCCTCATCTTTTGATTACTTTGTGCTTGTGTGCTTCAGGCGATGTTATAAGTATCCTACAATTAAAATTAGGAAATTACATAATGTAATTGGAATCTACAAGCCATTTTCTGCAACATGGATATCCATAGTTTGAAGAAGAAGTTTAGCATTTAGTTCTCATCCAACTTAACTTTGGATGTATGTACATCGATTCATTATTCTTTATAGACGAATAAATATTCAGTCCGTGGACGCTGGGGAGATTATAAAAACGGCGCATAATTCAAAAGAGGCTTCAGTTTCAGACATTTTCGTAAACATGAACTTCAAGTTGCAAATTCGGTATTTATTTCGTATTCAGTTTCATTTTGGAAATTTGTTTAAGTCCTTCAATACTATTGACTACCTATGTTTTAATGAGCGTATTTGTTTATTCATAATTTCCAAAATATCCTGAATAAGTAGTGCTGAGTGAACGTTGTATTTTCATATAAATTGAATCATGAATTTTAGTTTGCCTGTCTGTTCATGAAGATATTGTAATTATTTTGTGTCTTGTATCCATTTTTAGAACTAATGTAAGGTTTTTCCCGTTCTCACCGGAAGGAGGAGAAAGTATAAAAAGAGAGGAAAATTGTCACAGAGGTATGATTATTTGGAAATCGGTCTTCGGAAGTAGAAGTCTCTTGCCAACTCAATAGAAAGTTACGATTAGGAGTCAGAGTTAACAACTGAAGGAAATCGAAACGAAACTAATAATTAGTTTTCGGTTTGGACAGTATTTAACTTCGGAAAAAGTCTCCGGTCGGCTTATCAGATTTTGGAAGAATCAGGTACCACTTCACGACACAAATTGCTATAAGTTTTCTTAACCTTAGTCAAAATCTTCAGCTGTAATATTTTATTAATTATTTTGTGTTTTGATTCGAGTAAATACGTTCAATCGTGCTTGAAATTTGAACGGAAGAAATGATCAAGTTTGAATTACATGAGATTAATGTTTCATTTTAACTTGTTTTATTTAGTTCACTGGAGTTGTCTATAAACGATCGTCAGGCCTGTCCCTCCGGAACCTTCAAAAGCCAACGTCACTTCACCCCAATCCGCGCATCTTCTATTCTCGTCGCCTCCACTTCTCTCCGTGCATCCTCAACTCCTAGCAGACCACGGTGAAAATGGAGGGAATCCGGGGAAACCAGCATCCACTCCAAACACCAATTGTAAGTTCTTTAGATTTCTAAAAAAATTAATTCATTAAGGCCAAGGAAAACCCCCGTTTATCATCTCAGCGTATTTACTATAATTTTTTTACAGATCTTGGATGGCATCTTCAAAAACTTGGACATGTGGGACCTCAAACAATGTCGAGTGGTGTGTCGGACTTGGCGTGATGAATCCAGGAAAGCTATGAGAGCACTGGCGACAGTGAGAATTCATTACGATGAGCCGAGCCGTAATGAAGCCTCAAAGTTTCTGGAGCTTGTGAACAGCAACGACAGCACCTTCTTCGAGGCACCCTTTGCTGAAAAATTCTGGGTCCTGTCCGTGTGCGGAATAGCAGACATTCCAGAATTTTGGGAAACTTGTGGACTCCACATCAAATACCTACGATTGCACGATGTTACCTTTCCGTCAGCCGACACCTTCCGCCAGGCAGTCTTTAAACTATGTCCGAATCTCAAGGAACTAGAAATTGTTGATGCCAAGGTCCGTGGGGGGCCTGCTCCAGAACCAAAGGAATGGATACCACCTCAGTTCACTCCGAACGTGAACCTCAAATCTCTTACGCTTTTTGCCATCAAAAAAGAGATCAGTATTGGCTGGCTCGAGATGTTCAGCCAGTTTCCATGTCTTGAGGTAAATTCCAACATTAAAAAGGAACTGATTATTTATTTTTAGCGATTGCAAGGATTCTTCTCCATTTCCGCTTTTATTAATAATGGTATGTTTTGATTAATTTAGAAACTAGTGGTGAAAGAGATGGACGGCCAATTTGAAAACGTCTTTCGAGCACTGGAAGTGGCTCGTCAGCACTACGCCAACTGTTGGAAGCTCAAGGAGGTGGAGTTGGAGGCTACACAATACTATTCCGCAACTATTGCTGTGCCTCCATCATTTGTTCGTGTCTTTGGGGAAGATGGGGGCCTCACTCTCACAAGCTTATCAATGCGGGGAATTGCCTTCGGTACTGAGGAGGAGGTGACCACTGTTCAAAATATTTTGGTTGCCCATGCAAACTCTCTCAAGAAACTTGTCATTTCCCAGCACTCGAATGATCTTCACCTCTACGTTTTCCTAATTCCGGACAATCAGGTTTTGGAAAACGTACAGGTGCTCGAGTTGTACAGGTTGAATCTGAAGTCTACTAGATCTCTGCAAGCTTTTCCAAATCTGAGGAAACTTATGCTGCACGTCTCTTATATTCCTGAGGACACCCAGACGCCCCACTTGACGCTCAGCAAGTGCACAGAATTAGAGTTTTACAATGGTATTTACTTTACTAGCGACTTCAAAAGGGTTTTTGGCCTTCTCCCGAATCTGAGAAAACTGAGGATACATTATCTGGACGATGAGCAGTTCCCTTTGATTTGTGCTAACTGGCCGGATTTGACACACTTGGAATTAGCAGATTATTGTAGACTGAATGACGCTTGCATTTCCGGTTATGATAAAAAAGACGTCAGGACGATCAACGAGAGGGGACGGAGAAAATCTTGGAGACCGACCACTGTGAGAAGGGCGAATCTCTCCTCTCTCAAAAGTAAGTTTTATTGGTATATATTTTATATAGTTTAGAATGTGATTTACTTCCAAATTCTGAGTACCCTGTTTCATGACACTTTTCTTTTAGGTCTGCAGAGTTTTTCATGGAAGCTTCGTCCTCAACAATACTCAAAAGTGGGCTACTGTACTGAGGCATGTGGAATCTTGGAGCTTCCCAATCTCACGCATTTAAATGTGGAACTTGGGGACGATGCGTATAAGGTGGGAAATGGAATTGGGAATGGTCTTGTGGAAATGTTCAAATCGCTTTCCGAACAATTTCCATGGGACGAAAGCCAAAGGATTGCGACATTTGATTAGGATATCGTCGAAATTCGTACTCTTTGACTTGGAGAAGACATCAACATTCCTAATTAATTTTTTTTTGCGCAGCCATGACATATTATGGAATAATTAACTTTCTATCACTTATCAAGCATATTGGTAAAAAGTGCCAAAAGATATGTTTGTATCTTATCATTTGTAACTGTTGAATTTAATTAGCAAGAATAATTAATAACGTAATTAGTAATTAACGTAGTTTATTAATTATGATAAATTTTCCATTACTATGTTTCGTATTGTTTGCAATAAATTTCCAATGAATATGCTATAGTAACTTATTAAAAATTGATTCTATATTCCATCAGTAGATCAAAATTAATTTTTACAGATTTAATTATAAAACTTATAACACGTTATATGGTAGCACAGTTACTCGATTTATCGTATGAGATGACTATTTGATCCAAAAAGTTGTTTTTGTTTAAAAACATTTTATTTTTAATATCACATAATTTAATTTGTCTCACAATTTATGTACAGCTATACATGAAGTATCTCATTAAAAGCTATACTACAATTAACAGTGTAGGTTATAAGTGATTCAAGATACAACACTCGTGCTTCTTTATTAAATTCTCCTAAAGATCCCACATAAATTGCTATGGGTCTTAAAGCGTTCATTATTTTTTTGCACTGACGCTTTCTACTTATTCCTACTCTAGCATGGGCCAGTCGAAAATTTGTCACTAAAATCTTGCTAAACTCATAACAATAAACAGCACTAGAACTCATGGTAATTACGAAACAGGTTGCAATTATTGCATTTCTTAATAACATTCCTGTTACAAAAGTGGAAGAAAATTTGCTGAAAATTAGAAACGACAAACTTAGCACAAGAATTATAAACGTGGCAACAAAGAAGAGTGCTGCACCAATAGAAATTGGCAAATTTGCTGTGGCATAAATTAAACGTAGAATTTCATAAAACTTTAAAGGTAACCATGGGGAATTCAGTTTTTTTAAAAGAAAATCAATTTGTTGGAGAACGTGATGACTTCCTTTCAGAAAAGAAATTAAAATTAGCATACCAATAAGAAATATTTGGTTTCCGTATTTATTAACGTATGTCCAGTACAGCGCGACAGTAAACTTTTTTAGTATTCTGATGCCGACATATGCTATATCCGGTTGATCGAAAACTTTCTGTAAAATCAGCCTAATAGCTGTACTTACGGGATCAATCTCGAAAAATACTATTGCCAAAAATGGTATCAAACTTGCTCGTATACCGATTTCAAGGCAAAACATAAATATATCAGTAAGATCGAGTTTGTCTTTTATGCGCTTATCTAAAACAGCAGGTTTCTTAAAGTATTTTTGAACATTAAGCATACTGTTTATAATTATGCATATCTCCGATCCCAAATACGTATATAGCGTGTACTCACAATATAACAGTAGCACAATCAAAATCATCAAAGCATTAAAAGCAACTTCTTGCACAAACTTGTAGTTTCCTTTTATATGCTCAGATAACGCAAAAAAGCAAATGGTCAGGATGAATGCGAAAATTAAGTTAAATTTTAATGTTTCCTTAGGATTTCTTTTTGAGCAGTGTTCGAATAACTGTTTTTGAGGATTCCACCAAATAATCGTTTCCGCTCGGAGAAGACGGGATAATCTGCTGTTGAATGTAAATACACTAGTGTTAATGGACCCAATCATTTTGCTGGTTGGGCATTAATGAACCACTGTAAACTTTTCCGGTCTGAATCAGAATCTGAATACAAAACGACGCTGAAAAATTTTCTTTGATAAATACTCGTGTTTGTACTTTTATTTCAACAGAACCACATAAAATACTGACAAACTACGAGTTCTCAAATATGAGAATATATTAATGAAGAAAATTTGTACGCTGAAGGTGAAATTAGTATTTTTTGTAGAGCTTGTTAATAGTTACATGACACAAAGGATAACTAACCATATTCCTAATTGCACATGCTTGTAAACTCCTATTGACTTCTCACATGACAAAAGTTTATATCACTGAAAGCAAATATACTATTCCACTTACAATAATTGCATGTAAATACCACGAGGAACAAATTTTCTGATAGTTTGTTTGAGTTACTTTTACATTGAGTTCGTTGTAGTTTCAAACAATTATATTAAGTGACATATTTACATTTTTCATCCAAACCTTAATTCTATAATTGTTTCCAATATCACGAAATTACAGGTAATATAGAAAATTATAAAGTTATGTAAGAATTCCAGGGTAATACGTAGTTTATATGTCAAGTCAAAATGAGTTATGAAATTGCCAATATAGAAGGCTTAAACTACACGCGCTAGAAGATAGAGATTACATGCAATGCAGAAGAATACTGTAATTATGCACCGCTTTGATCCGGTTTTACGGTAAATGCTGCAAACGCAAATGTTACAGAGAACGGCAGGTGAAAGGTCAACAAACGGTTATACTCAGAATCTTTCGAAAAGAGAAGCGGAATTAATACCTAAGTATCATCATAAATATCCTCTTTAAATTAATTCTTCTGGTGAAACTTGTGGAATTTGTTTGTCTACGTCTATGAAAAACATGAAGCACAAGGTGAGTTTGTTGCCCCAACATATTAAACTTTAAGCGCGCGACATAGTTCATGTGCAATTCGCCAAGACACCTGTACTGCGTCAGCCAGACAGCAGAAATTCAAAGAGAGCCAGACTGACCTTCCTTGCTGAAACTCGTTTCGTTTCAATTATATTAATCAGTTGATATTAAGTATTAACCTGGACCGAGCCATTTCCTCTTTTAAGTTGAAAGTTATTCGACACTGAAATTAGTAATTAATTTTCGCTGTGTGCGAAGTCTTCAGGTTCGAAAAAAGTCAACAGTCAGCTTATCAGTCTGGAGTTTCAGGTGCCGCTTATCGACACGACTACTAAACCACCACCCTATTAACCCACCTCACACGTCGTCATCAGCTTCGGGCACCAGTAAAAAGTTTGTCATATAAGTTTACTTATCATTTTGCATTTTTATGCAATTACTTTTGATTGTCCTGTCAAAAAGTAGAAAAGTACTATTCGTAAGTGATGAGATTAAAGTTAATCCTTTGTGTTATGTTAATCCTTTTTATTTAGTTCAGGAAAGTTCAAAAGCGATCGTCAACCATCAACATAGTTGTTTCTCCGAAAGCCAAGGTCACCTCCATCTGTTGTCTGTAAATTCTCCTCATTCACATTCCAATTCTCTTCACGAATCCTCATTTCCAGCAGTTTGGCAGTCAGCAGTAAAAATGGAGGCAATCCGAGGAATCCAGCATCCACTCCAAACTCCGATTGTAAGTCGTTAAGATTTTTGAATGATTGCTTAAAATCAACAAGATAAACTGCACATTCAACATTGTGCTTATCATCTCCCTCTAAATTTGTGCTACTTCATTAATCTTTCACAGATCTTGGAGATCATTTTCAAAAACTTGAAAATGAGCGACCTTCAAGGATGTAGAAAGGTGTGTAGGACTTGGCGTCACGAATCCGGAAAAGCTATGAGAGCCCTAGCGGAAGTGACAATTCGCTGCACTGATAGTGACCCAAGAGGACCGTCTAGATTTCTCGAGCTTTTGAAAAATGACAAGAGCACTTTCTTCAAGGCACCCTTCGCTGACACATTTGCACTCACAAGTGGAGTTGCAGACTGTCCAGAATTTTGGAAAACTTGTGGAGCCCACATCAAAAACCTGTATTTATATGATGTTATTTTTTCGTCCGCCGACGCCTTCCGTCATGCCATTTTTCAGTCGTGCCCCAATCTCAAGAAACTGACATTAGATCGTGTTGAGGTGTGTGGGAAGCTGGCTCCAGAATCAATGGAGTGGGTGTCATCTCAGTTTACTCAGAACCGGAACCTCAAATGTCTTTCATTCATGAGCTTTGAAAATCAGCTGAATTTTGGCTTTCTGGAGATTCTAAGAAACTTTCCATGTCTTGAGGTAAGGTGGATAAGCAGTCGTTAAGTTTTTAGCATTTGGTGGGATTCTCCTCCAATTTCGAAGTAACTAATAATCATTTGTTTTGATTATCGTTTCAGAAACTGGTTGTAAGGGGAATGAAGGACAAATCTGAAAGCATATTTCAAGCGCTGGAAATCGCTCGCCATAACGACGCCTCCTGTTGGAACCTCAATGAAGTGGTGTTGTTAAAAGATAAATTGTCATCCGTTCATTTACCTCCATCATTTGTTCGTATCTTTGGGGAAGGAGGTCTTGCTCTCACGAGCTTAACAATTACGGGGATTGCGGACGATAGCGACGAGGATGCGACCACAGTTCAAAAACTTCTGGTTGCCCAGGCGCATTCTCTCAAGAGACTTTTCATTTCTCAGAAGTTCAATGCTCTCCCGGAGACGGACATCTTCCCACTGCCCGGCAACCAGGTTCTGGAGAAAGTTCAGGTCCTCTGGCTGATTGGAGTGAAGATGAGGTCGACCAGGCTTCTACTGGCTTTCCCAAATCTGAAGAAGCTTTTGCTGGATATAGATGAGATTCCTGAGGACACCCTGACGCCCCACGTGACACTAGACCACTGCACAGAATTAATCCTTCACAACTGGATTCACGAAATTGACGATTTCAAAAGGCTGTTCGACTTGCTGCCGAATCTGAAAAAACTGAAGATTGATAGTCGGCTGGAGAATGAATGGTTTTCTTTGATTTGTGAGAACTGGCAAGATTTGACACACTTGGAGCTAGACGTTATATACCAGAACGTTGATGACTCTGGCATTTCCGGTTATGATGAGAAAGACGTCAGGAAGATAAACAGGATGGGACGAAAGAAGAAAGCTTGGAGACCGATCACTGTGAGAAGGGCGAACCTCTCCTCTCTCAAAAGTAAGTTCAGTTGGTAGACATTTCAGAAATTAATAATGAGGTTTACTGTCGTATTCTGAAGACCATGTTTTCTGACACATTTTCAGATTTGAAGAGCTTTTTTTGGAGTGTTTGTTCGGAAAAATATTCTAAAGTGGGTTATTGTACTAAGGCGTGTGGAATCTTGGAGCTTCCGGAACTCAAGTATTTGTGCATGAAACGCGGGGAAGGGAACCGAGTTGTGCCGATGATCGAATCGCTTTCTGAACAGTTTGCTTGGGACGACAACCAAAGAATAACTTTTGATTAAGGTCTCCTCTGAGTGATGCTTTACCCGTGAGAAGTAATTAATATTATTAATTAATTTTTACTGTATGTATATGTATGTCATTTGTGATGACTAACTTTTTTTCTTACCGGTGAAAACTTTGTAAAGTTAGTTATCTTACCATTTGTAACTGTGAAATGAAATGCTAATGCACATTATTGTTACTAAGTATTTGTTGTGTGTGAAGTCACGTTATTTGTATAATTATCTTTCTGTAATTAAAAGAAAAGATTAACAGACTGTCAATTTTGGTCAATTCTGTTATGTATTATTTGACAAACTTGTCATGGAAAAGCAAGAATGAATTGAGACTTATTTATTTATTTTCATTCTGGCAAGCTGACTTCTGAGATGACTGTGGTAGGTAGTTTTGTACTTTGCTCTGATATTTTAAGTATCCGGCAATTTAGATAAATTATAATTTGACTTATGACATATGAACGCCTTTTTCTAAATTAAGAGAATATTTTAATAAAATATTTCAACTAACCAACCAACTATTTCAAAAGCCCTTTGAAACACTTCTTCGCAGCATAGATTCTGGAGCTGAGGCCTTCAACATATTTTTCTTTGGTTTGTCCTCAGATACGTGCGAATTCACATTCCAAGATTCTTGCGCAATGTATTTCCGAGATTATAAATAGTTGATAGATCATAAATTTCCTTTCAAATTTCAAAATCCCAATAACCTAATGTTTGCTAAACATTTGGTGCTTAACTCTCTAAATATTACCCTATTACCCTTATTATTAGTCACCCATTCGTATTCCATTAGAAACAAGTAAGAATTTTTCTGCTTTTGAGCAAGTGCAATTTCATTATTTTATGCTTGTTTTACATGCACTTTCAGCACGTGCAGTATTGACCCACAATAACATTCAAGTTTCTAAACGCCTTAAAATATAAAATTCCCACCCAATAGAAATGAACACGCTCTCATTTCTTTTACACATATCATATCAACTAATTACATGCTTGCCACTTGCCAACTACCACCAGAACTACTTACTTAGAAACATAATGCTCCAATTCTTGTAATCAGTTTTTTAAATCATAGTTTCCAGGTCATTAGGCTGAGAAAACTGGTGGTTGTGATAACTTTATTATAAAATGGAATGTTTACGAGGAAAATGTATAGCATTTCGACCATTACTTTAAAACGCTTACAAAGTACAGATGATGTAAGAATTGCATAACATGCTTTATTCTAGATGGCTAATCCATATTCTAAATATAATTGTACATACTAGTGAACAGATGAAGGAAATTTTTTTAATCAAAACCTGTTCATCGGGACAGGTGCACAAACTAAAGTTTATTGCAGAATACTTGATTTTTTAACAAATAATTGGCATAAGGTTGCACTTGCAATTAGTAGAGATGAATACCAGATCAACCAGGAAATAACAGATAAACAAAATTTACAGGGAAAATTTTTCTTTAAATGCTTGCAATACGTTTATACATTCGTTTGTAATTACGTGCAACCTAATAAAAATATGTGCTCACAAAGTTTAAGCACATGAGTTCCAAGTTCTCTTGAAATAGATTTATTGGTCATCATTTCCATAAGCGAGCTTGACCCAACTACAAGTAAAAAGTAGAGAGAAGCACTTTAATTTTATAAGCTTTTTTTAAACTTTTATGATCGTTGAGCCCCGTTTGTGTATTTAATAATCATGCAGAATAAAAATTTCCCAAAACGTTTGATCGTCATCAAAAATGTTTTGGATTTTACTGGATTTATTATCGTTTCCATTATATCGGCTCTATGTGCATATCCAATTTTTGTCCCTATTTCTCTAATAGCTTTTATCTACCAAAAAATTATCGAACTAATTGTTAAAACTACTGATCCAAAATGTGGTCCCATGTTAACCGGTTTAAATGCAGTTTTGGCGAGCAAAGAACCTTACAAAAATCCTTACATCACAATCGCCTCATATTGCACATTCTTGTCAAAAGTTGATCGTGATCACGTCATAAATGTAATTAACGAGCGACTAATTGAAGCAAACTGTTATCCCGAGTTAAAACATCGACTAGTTCGGCGACTCGGATATTACTTTTGGTATCCGGTGGAAAACTTTAGAGTTGAAAGGCACGTAACCTACTTAACCCCAGAGTCTCCAGAGACACCAATAACGAAGGAGGAACTTAAGAAATTAGGATCTGAAAAGTTATCCAAATATGAATTCGACCCGGAACTAAGTCCCTGGGAGTTTATTATGGTGCCAAATTTGATTGACGAGAACAACCCATCTGTAAAATCAGCACTAATTATCCGCTCCAATCATTTACTCATCGATGGCTACGGTTTCTACAAAGTTTGCTCCAAATTAGCGGATAAGCCGTGGAAAATAAAAGTTGGGAAAGCTTACACGAAAAAGAAAACTGGATTTTGGCAATCAATAAAGGACATCCTAATTTTAATGAAAATTATTGCTACCGGACCATATCATCTGATCAAAATGCTTTATTTTTCAAATGACAAGTCCGACTTTCTGCGCAAAGCTTTAGAACCCTGTGACCAAATAACTTTTGCAAATTCTGAAAAAGAAGCTCCTAAATTCGATAGTAGTAGAGTGAACAGGATAAGAAATAAGTTAAACGTGAACACGTCAAGTATAATTATTGCTGTAGTCGCTGAAGTTGTTATGCGTTTTATAAAATCGAAATGTGCGGAAGGATTCTCTAAAATTCCTAAGAGCATTTGTGTCAATGTGGTTTTTCCACTTCCATGGCATCCAGACAAAATGACAAATTATTGGTGAGAATTCATAAATGAATATTCATAAATAAATGAAAATTTGTTCCTAAATTTATATCAAACAGCAAATTATTTTTGTACAGGTCGGTGGCAAGAATGAAAATTAAAATGAATAAAAAAGATGATCCCAAATTGTCCCTGAGATGTATTCAAAAAGAGTTCGAAAGCTTACAAAGATCAGTCAGCCCAATTGCCTTTTATGCTGGATCTCAGCTACTGGGTCTCCTACCAATTAATTTGCAGCCTCCATTGAATAAATTTATTGTGCAAACCGTACTGCTAAGCAGTATGCCTGCGCCAGATGAAAGAGTGGATACGTTTGGGTACAAATGGGATGCGGTTAGAATCGGGGGGACTCCGCCTGAAGGAACTGGTAAAAAACTATTTAGTTTTAAAATATGAAAAAAATGATTTTAAAATAAAAGTGATTTGTAAATTTTCGCATGATTTTAACACATCTTGTAGCATTTATGGCTTCCTGTCTTGGCTACATGGGGCAGTACATTTTGGAGGTGAGCGGGGTCAAGCCTTTGTTCAAATCTCAGAAGGATTTTGACCTGATTGAGAAATATGTACATGATGTGCTCAAGGAATTGGAAACTGATGAAGACCCAATTTGAAATTGATTAGTAGGCACTTATTATAATCATCAGCTATAGAAGGTTTTGTATTTTTGTAATTTTTAAAGCAAGATGTCTCACTTAAGAGAACAACTGTTAATGTTATCATAATTTCAAAATGGAGGAGGAATGATGAGATCAAAAAATAAATAATTTTTAAAGTTGATGCTTTATGACACTCATTTTTTACATAGTTTGAATATTTGGGCTATTATTTTTATGCTTTCAGGATCAAGAGCACATGAATCTTTCACTTTGAAAAAGAAACAAGAAATATTTGAACAGATTGCATGTCTTCGAATGCATAAGCTTAAATACTAATAAATAACCTTGAACTCCATTAAACTGGGCAATACTTCGTCCAGCATCTTTACTACAATAGAAGTCTCTTATTTACCATAAATCGTTTAATTAGATGTACGAAGGTTTTAGTGCTTTTCATAACACTCCGTACAGTTTTAATGAGTAACAATCTATTACAAATGTTACCAGAATTGTATTGTAAATTGGCCAAATAGTGCCCCACTCTGCAATAAAACATAAGTTATCAGATTAAAAAACACATGTAACCAAAAGTTGTTCCTATTGTAAACAACTACGTCTAGAGAGAAATGAGTAAACTCAAGTTGTGTGAATACTGATTATTCAATGTTCCAAACAAACTAATTTTCTCACTCCACTTTTCCTTGAGTTGGCCTGCATTTACGTTACAAATATTTTGCATTGAATACTTTTTCCTACAATGATACACTTCTTCTTTCTTCCCATAGTAAAAATTCATACATAATTCTAAGACGAGTATTACGATTTTCAAATATTTTGGTATCACTTATGATTTATATTCGATCAAAGAACTTGTCTTCTGTGAAACACCAGTCGGTCATATAGCTTATCTTATTAACTTTTCTTCACACAGAGAGAAAGAATCCAAAATCATAATAATTATCATTACGTTCTTATTACATCTTTAAATGTGAACTGTGGATGAATCCAGATCGGAAAATACGCGGTACAAATTGGTACACAGTACTGACCAACTCAAGTAGAACGTTGTAAAGCATGGGAGATAAAGTTGTTTTGCGGAAAATTTACATCGCTTTTTTATCAAGTCAATCAGTTTAAATTTGGTTATTTCCATCTCTATTTATGTGAATAGGTGTAATAGGAATGACGTAAATTCAAGTTCGCTTATATGAATCTTCAAAATATGACGCTATTTTCATCTTAAATCAGTAATTTTCATACGAAAGGCTTAAAAAATTATAGATGTGTTATGAAATCTGGCATAATGTCGGATATAAATTTCCTGAGTAACTCTGCATCTGGTACGAATCTTGAGTTGAACTTGAGGAGCTTCCGAACAGATCATATTTGCCTGTGGATATGGAAATCTCACAAGTTTCCAACTATAGTGAAGTAGATTCGGAGTCCTTGAAGCTGTACGAGTTCGAAAAGCGTTTTGATCAGGAATGGTATATTAAGTTGGTAGAGAAGAATTGGACATGGATATTCTTCCTGTCCGGGTTATACGCCCTATTGGTTCATCAAGGACAAAGATGGATGGCGAAACGAAAGCCATTTCAAATTAAGTGGACTCTACCTTGGTGGAACTTTTCGCTTGCGATTTTCTCTGTCGCTGTTTGTGCGAGAATGGGAGCGGATATATTTTGGCACTTTAATCACACAAGTTTTCAAGAGACGCTATGTCATTTGTAAGATATATTAAGTGTATTTGGAATCCTATTATATGTATTTAGATAAGTAGCCAATTTGTAGAATCGAAATTTTCTAATTTTCTTGAGATGCGCATTTTATTATTATTTCAGTTCAGAACAAAAAACTTTGCCTACACTGTGGGGAGCTGTATTTACCTTTAGTAAAATTGTGGAATTTGGAGACACCCTTTTCCTCATTCTGACTAAGAAGCCTGTGATATTTCTGCATTGGTAATTTAATTAAGCATATCAAATAATGTCATTTAAAAACCTTTAGATAGTTGATATGTTCAAGACACATTTTGCAGAACAACAGACAGACATTCATTCCTCCACCCATCAAGTTTAGAAAGTACCTTTATGGCACTTAAAATTACAAAAATAATGACAAATATTTATCCCATGTAATAAACAGGTATCACCATGCATCTGTTGCTATCTACGCATTTTATGCTGCCGACGTCAGTGATCCATCATCCAGGTGGTTTGTTCTAATTAACAGTTTTGTTCACATGATCATGTACTCCTACTATGGGCTGAGGGTATGTCAATATATCATGCTTCTTTCTATCTTTCTATCAATTTAAATCCCAATTTAAATATCTCTGCTTGGTATAACAGTCAATTGGAGTGAAGATACCGAAACCGATAGCGGCCTCAGTTACTTCTCTACAGATAAGCCAAATGATTTTTGGAGTCTACATAAACGTCCTTACATTCTCACTGAAAGGTTTGTGTTTAAATTTTCTTTCACTTTAATTGCGAAATCTAAAATAAGTGTAGTTTGAAGTACCCTACATTTAAAAATTAATTATAATTATAATTTCTTATTTTAATATAATTAATTATTTGTCTAGCCCGTGGGCTTCCTTGTGAACGGACAGAAAATCGAATCCAATTTACCGCGGTGATGTATGCCTCATATCTCATCCTATTCCTAAAGTTCTTCTATAAATCATACGTCGCAAGACCCATCAAGAAATTGAAACCTTATTAAAAATATCAATCATTTAACAAATAGTCAATAGCTTAGCAACATATTATTTCAATTTGGAGAAAAGCTGTGAACGTTATCATGAATAAAAAATTGTGCAGTAAATAATGGAGTTAAGAAATGTAAAAAAAGATAATAATTTCAACTTGTTTTTGAAACTTTCCAAAATCCCCGTTGTTGCTGCCTCGTGTTGAGCAGATATTAGTAAAATAAATGAGGAAAACGTGCAGCCTCATTCTCAGTTATGAGTACTGCCGCAAAATACATGGGGCACTTAGACATGACCGTTACCAAACAACAAAATGACAAGATTTTCTGACACCTTAAAATCACAAATCTTACTGTATTCCCAAAAGTAGTGTGATTGTTTTGTTTAGAAGTGTGTCAAAAATTACCATGACTGTGGTCCTATCCATAAAGTAGAATTGTCCTAGCTCAACCTTGAATACTCGAATGCTCCTTACAAATTCCATCGTCCATTTACTCGATTTTTCGATGTGCAATTTTTAGGTATTTTGGCAAAATAAAGAATGTGGGTTTTTAAATAAAATAAAATTAAGTTACAAGAACTAACATGTTACTGTATGCAATAAAAAGTTAAATCTTTAAATTTGTACGAAACCCTGGATTTGTTTAACAGCTTTACATATCTATTAAGTTTATAACAAAATCTTACACATTTGTGAATCCAATTCAAAGTCATACATATTAAAATACTCTACAATGCAACATAACACATTTCAGGAAACCATATAGTCACTTTTATGTAAATTGCCTTGCAAATAACAATCAAAATGAACTAGGGCCCTCCGGGTTTTCATCTCTTCACCGGTTACTTAAGCGCTAAAGTTTGTGTCTTAACTTAAAGAAGATTAAGAGAGCAAGAAAGTGGTGGCAATGATATTTTATATTTAAGACGTTAAGTGCAACGTCTCTAAGGTTAGGTTAAGGTTACTAACTTGAAATCCTAAACAAATAAAATAAATCTCTGGTTATATTTGATTTTTCGAATTTTCAACTTACATCAATATGTTTAATTTGCTTGTGGTTAAAGTATGATGTATGGACACTGCACAATTTGGCATAAATTATCTTTGACACCTACAGTTGTATTATCGATCTTATCATAGCATCGAAAACATTATTATCTTCCTTGGCACATGCAAACTATAATTTTTACCAACTCATGAGCAATGCAGGCCAGGGCGATCCAAGTTGGCCGCAAATGGGATTTTTAGTATGGAGTGTCGCCTAGTGAATTACCCCAGTTTTGTCTA
>JAQIXW010002234.1:0-16188 GCA_034700685.1 Willowsia buskii | reverse complement strand
TAATAGAGACTGGAACAACTGAAGGTACCTTGAAGCTTTCTCTGGGAAAACAGTCGTAGTCGCACTTTGCCCCAATTGCAGTTGTATTTCCAGAAATAAGGGAACTAGCACATGGATCACTTGCCTGGTTAGATACGAGTATTTCGTCAGAGATTTTACAAAGATCATTGGATTGGCAGTTTGTGGGAAATGCGTTTCCTGTTGTCTTGTGATACAGGTAGACTGACTTTTCCCCACCAGGCAGTTTTACATGACAGAAATAATCTTCATACTGGAAAGGTATGGGTTGAAGTCGTACCAACTGAAAGTCGTCCTTTCGATGCTTTCCCAATACAGGAATTAGTGCACGGACCACATAGGACCTTGGCGTTTGTATACAATCAGCCAAAGGCAGCTTGTAGTATTTGCTCACGTCCTCCACAGGGATGCTGTAAGTGTAGTTGCTATTTCTGAACGATGACTTGCTTTGTACTCGGGATAAAGTAGTTCTGAATTTGTTAAGATTGACAAGAGAAATCGGTATGTAGCCGAGTTTGCAGTCTTGAACAGCTTGAATCCATCGATTTCTCTCTGCGTATGACTGTGCCAGCATCACTCCTTGAATAGCAATCGTAAAAATTTGATAAAATGTCGACTGTGTGTAACCAATTTGAAGATAACTGTAAGACATCATATTTCGATGAAAGTGATTGTAGTAGCTCTCATTCATTTTTTCGAAATAAGGTTGCACTGTGTAGTTGTATGTTTGAATGGAGAATTCGGAATGCACGGAAGGCTGCTGGTCCTTGTGAGTGTTGCAGTCTTTGAGTGCTTCCAAATAATTCGCGAGATCATCGTTGCTTGACCAAGTTTCAAGATAAAAGTGCTTTTGGATTCTATTACAAAAGTTGTCAGCTTTAATAATGAATGGTTTCTTTTCCATAAGTTTGTTGTCTGATGGTGTTCCTGAAGGAAAGACAATGGAATTGTCAAAGTCCGAGTCTATGTTTTTCAACACAGATTCCAAATGATAAATTATTTTACATTCGTAAGTCCAACTAGGTGCAGAAGGGCTAGTATTTTCTGTTGGACATCGTTTTGCGTAGTCATTAAATCTGAAGTTGGAGAACAGGAAGGAAGCTTCGTGGTTTTGTTGTGGAAAGGCAAACTCAAAAATGGCTGGCACAATGGTTTCGTAGAATAAAGGTTGAGGCAAAATCTCAATAAACGTTTCAGGAATAATGGCTCCTATTTCTGAACGTGATTGGAATAAAGTTTGTTGTGATGATGCAGCAGGGCGGTTTCCATTTTCACCATGTGCATAATGCAGCATTTGTAACTGTAGGAAAATGATTTTAAAAAATATAATGGTATTTCTGATCCCAGGTTTTATTCTTTTGCACTCCATTTCAACTTTTGCATTAACTAATGGTAGAAAAATTATGACAGTACTAAATACACACAAAGATTTAGTCAGTTGCAGTAGCAGCCAGGGTCAACAAATGAATACGGGCTACATGATTAATGATTAGTAATTCCTGGCCAAGTCCTTCTGCAATTTATGACTGCATTAATTTGTCATCAATATTTTTCATCCAGAACTCACAAGCATTTTTTGTTTGCTGGATCCATGTACCTAACGATTGTCCAATAATGCTAAAACGTTTAGCTTTATGAAGGAATGCCAACTCTCAAATAATAGATATTTTATCCAAAGGAAACGCAAGGTTCCTTCCGCAGATAATCCCCAATAAAGGAAAGTTTAGTCCAATGGTGACGCAAGCTTAACCCATTAAAATGTAAAGGAATGGAGTTGGTTGAAATGAATTGATATCGATAATATGAGTGCCATGTATTTTTAATTAAAAATGCTGAAACTATAATAGCAAGCAAAGTATGCGTATGGTGAAGTGGTGATAACCTTGTACATGTGTACTGAATGTGCAGTTTAGCTCTGCTCATGTCATTCAAATTTATGTTTATTGTAAATAAATACTTAAAACCATAAACTATCTATGTACAATGAGAAAGTACTTGATTTAACTGCAAACTGCATTATAATTCCCATCCACACGCACCTATTTAATTCATAATTAAAGCTGAAATACGACATAAAATATTCAGCCTCCAAGCATGCATGAATTACAAAGTAAAATAAGTAAGACGAGTTAAAAATGTGAGATACGTGAACTGTTGAAGGTTTGCAATCGTTTATTCTCATGCATGATTATAGCTAAACGATGACAATGGACTATAATAACCAGTTGACAAGTACAATAATATTATGGAGTAAATTCGATCATCCCAAGGAAGCCGCATCAGGTTCAACTCGATATAGAATTCTATCATCTTTAGAATAGCTCACTTTTTCGTGTCTTTTAAACATTACAATTATATATATTTGAAGAGAAAGCACCACAACCAACGACACAATAAAAACACTCCAAAACAGTCCACCAAGCCCACTACTACTTTCATGCTCATCAAAACTTTCTCCGCTCTTTAGTTTCTCTGCGTAGAAATCCATACCTTTAAAAGCTTTCTCCTTTTCCAGTTTCTGCCTCCTCACTTCCGATGACCTAATATAATTCTCGATCCTTTCCGTGTCAATGATTTCCGTTAGATTGAGAACTCTTCCTTCTGCGAGATTATCATAGTAGTATCCCTCACCATCCTCCTGATGGTCCACAGAGTTGGCAGATTTCTCCTGGTGTTCTTGATGCAAACTTTTAACTTTCAGTTTTCCAAACATGAACGGAATGATAGAGCTAACTGTCAATTCATCCGGCTCCACATTTGGATCTTCGTCAGAGTTTACAATTCTTGTATAGTGACCATTTCCAAGTTCCTCATCAGGCTCGCAAGATCTGCTGCCGTAGAAAACATCAAAGTGTGCAAAAATCAAGCGACAATGACACGATAACTTGACCAGCATTGCGCCAACATGATCCTCCTTGATATAAACAACCTTTTCTTTTCTTGTCAGTCTTCCACAAACGATTCGCAAAGTTACCGAGTTTCCTGTCACCACAAACTTGTTCGAAGCCACTCGAACCACTGAAGGAAGAATGTAATTATCTTTAGGCAAGCATTCAAAGTCACAGTGCGTCCGAATTCCAGTATCATTCCGGGATAGTAGGGAGCTCACACAAGGGTCGCTTTTCCTTTTATTCAATGCTTGCTCTGAGATCTTGCAGAGCTCATTTGGCTTACATGCTGTGCGATAGGCGCGATGACTTAGCTCATGATAAATATACATGGAGGATGACCCACTTGCACCAATCACACTATCCCCGTTGAAGTCATTGTTATCATTTTGAGGTAGCTTCACACGACAAATGTGATCTTTGTACTGGAACGGAATAGTGTGTACATGAACCAATTGCAGGACCTCACGACGAAACTTTTTCAAAATCGGGATTAGTACCCTCACCACAAAAGAATCTGAAGTATGCGTGCAGTCTGCTAGTGGAAGACTGTAGTATTTGGACATTTGACCAGGGGAAATACTCAGATCGTTTTGATTTTGAAAAACGCTCATTTTCAGAATCGCTGACAAGCTCTCGTTAAATTTTGCAGGGGTCACGAGAGACGTTGGGATAAAACTTTGTCGACAGTCTTCGTTCGCGTGAATCCAACGGTTCTTCTCGGCATAGTACTGACCCAAAATGGCACCTTGAAGACTGGTCCTCGTGTTTGAGAGTAGAGCTGAAGCTACCAAGTCCAAACTGTAATTTTTTCCATTTTGGACTCCAGAACCCAAAATATGTTTGTAGAAAGTGTTGTAAAAGTTGTTCTCCATTTTCGTGAAGGGTTGTCGTATGCTGTAGTTATAGTCAGTTAGGGATCGAACCACGTACGGGTGAAGTTCAGACCCCCGGCTGCATCCTTGCAGGGCATTCAGATACTTTTGAACATCTGTGGATTCTGTCCATATTCCGGAAAAATGAGGCTGAATTTTGTCACAAAATTCACTATGACCTGTTAACCGAGCGTAGTATTGTTTCATGGAATCTTGAAGGCTTTGAGCGCGAAGGTCAGATATTGGATGAAGTCCTTCAAAATCCACATGTAAATTTACAATTGCTTTATTCATGTGGAATGTGACTGGGCAGGAGTAACGATACGGAGCCGTTTCTGAGATGCAGTTGTACCAGTTGTTAAAAGTAATCTCGGTTTTGTTCCATGTTGGAGTTTGGTACTGGAATATTGCTGGTACAACCGACTCGTAGAAAATGGGCGGAGGAAGGTATTCTTTGTAGACGCCAGGAATAACGCTGCCCATATCAGAGAGTGTTTCCGGGATATCTGTACCACTGCTTGTTGATGAGGTTGTATCTGACGAACTAGACGACGCAGAGAAAGCTCCTACGTCTTTTGCTAAAGAGGCGGAAGGAGACATTGTCGCTGCGTCTGAATCAACTGCTTGTGGGCTCGACAGTAAAAGAGTGACAGCAAGTGATGCTGTCCATTTCAAAAACATCTTGAAAATCTAAAATTTCAAGATTACAAACGAATTAAAGTATGAAAAATTCAACTTCCAATTAATAATGTTATAAATATTTTTTGAAACAGAATGTGCCTTTTCCACCTTTACCTTTGTGTTTGATATCAGTGCAAAAATTTTCCCACTTTCATGTCCATCAAAAACAGTTTAAAAACAACTAATACAAAGTCTCACGAAAGAGGAGTATATCATAGTCCAGTTAGAAAGTACTGCGTCATTAATACTGTGCTCTTTATAAATCAAGTATTTTCAGGTTTAAAATCAAGTCAGCGAAACGTTTTTGCGTTCACGTTAATGCATAAATTTTATACAGTGGAAAATTTAAGTTTATCAGTAGTAATCCGTATATAGAAGACTGTCATATCCAGTCTCCAACCAGACGTAAAGTCATCCTTTTTTAGCAAGTAATATCACAGTACGTTTGAGTCAAGACAGATATGATAAATCATAAGGGTTATTCAAATCTGCAACAAAATTATTATAAAGACCAAGGATTTCTGGAAAATGTGGAAATGGACACAAATATGCATAACAAGTTTAGGTGTGTATTATATACTTATTTTCTTCTTGATTAAATATCTGATAACTTTAAATATATATTATGAAAAGAACATCTTTCTTCTTTATGTTGATTTCATATGTTTGAGATGTAAGGACGTATGACATACCGAAATCTGTCATGAAGTTAGCAGAGGATTTCAATCCATAAAAATGTACAATGAATCAGTTCATCATCATACCTACCTATATATTCACGACAAATTAAAAACATTGAAGAATATTACAAGTCGAAGATCAAATAGTTCATTCACATTTCAGTTTCAAATGTCATCATTCTCAGTCCAGCATTTTACATCGTGGTGCATGAGGTGAATACGAAGCTAGCTACAACTATAATATGCATTATGCAAGTATAGGGAATGTATAACATTAAATCATGGGTAATAGGGTGCACCAAAAGTCAACAAAACCAAGATTTGTAATTTTTCTTTATTGAATAAGTTACTATTACAAAACTTACGAATTGCTTTGCTGTTTTGATGGAGAGAGATAATACCAGGATGGCTTATGAATTTATGGTTAAAATCTTAAATAGGTATGTGCAGTAACTACAGTATGACTTAGGTACTAACAGATAAAGACAGAACAATAGACAATGAAAACAAGTAAAAACAAAGAATTACATTGAAGTCAAGGAATATATTGTGTCGCTTCAATATTTTTACTGGTAAATAAATATATGGACTTTAACTTTATTCTCACAACGCCCCACGCCTTTGGGCTGTGCTTGTGCATCTTGTTGTCTCTTTTTTTGCCATCAGAAGGAAAATGTCTGAGGATGATGATAGTATTAATTAGCTCGTTTTAGATTAAGTTTTATAACTGTGCATTGGTAGTAGTGCATATCACACTTCTCGAAATAAGGATGGGATTTTCATACTCAAATGTCAAGTGTAAATTATATTTTATTCGTTAGCATAAAAGAAAAGACAATTTTCTTCATTTGACTGTTTAAATTTTGCTTAATTTCTTCTGCAGTACCCAAAGTCGCCAATGCATGCACGTAAGTAAAAGGTACATGTTATAAATGGGAAAGGAAATTGAACGCAAGTATGAGCTCATAATATCATGTTACGATAATATACAAAGTTCAACTCACATTAAGACAAGTTCTTGGATTAAAAAAAGTCAGAGCAGATAATCAGGATTCACGACTATTCAATCTAGAAAAGAGTTGCGACTGTTGCGAGGCTCATATTGAGTCATTGCCTCTGATTTCATTAACCCAAAAATGACCAAAAATGCTTTTACTTGATGCTTAATGCTTAATATTTCATAATTTCTTAATTAGTCACACACACGCATATTTGATTTACAGGTCATATGATTATTAAAAATATATCATGACTCCTTAAATTGCTAGTATATTTTCATTTCATCTCCCCGCAAAAAAAGGAAGTATGTAGATGAGAAACAATATGATTTGCACTAATTCTTTATAGATGACAAAATGACAAACAAGTAGGCAAGACAAGGTAGTTTACAGAATCGTCGGAATGGTGAAAGTTTTTTTTTTCTCAATTATTGCTTTGCAATTCAATGGTTGCACCAAATTTACAGACAGCAATTTAAAGAAGCACTTAAAGCACAATGTACATGTTGAGGGTTCATTTTTATTAGTCACACAGAATTAATTGTGCATAAAACTAGTATCTCTGTCTAGCTAAAACCCATGATGCTGACAGAGGACAAAAGATGCATGATGCATACAACTTATCTATTGCATAATAATGTGCATTTTATAGCATTTGACGCATGAAATTTGATGATACTGGTGAGAAATTATTTTATACAGTATTCTGCACTCTGTGATATTTCGTGTGTAAAAGAGTAATGTTACTCGTTCCTACTTGTGTAGTAAATACTGATACTACTACGTACAGTACTGCTATGGACATTTTCTCGCTGTAAGTTCAAAGTTGTAATCATGGATAGTGATATAATTCCTGACTGATTATGGACAATTTATATTTTACATATGAATCCCCAACTCATAAAATGTAGGATATTATCCACTTCTGAATTATTTTTAAAAACCTCTCACTTCAATCCAAACACACCAAATAGTCGTTAGGAGTCTGTGAGGAACATTCTAAAGCCACGATTTGCTGGAATAAAGGCATATATGTATCGGTGTTCCTTTCCACGGAAAGTAAGGCACAGAAGAATCTATATACAAAAATTATCATTATTGGTAATATCAGCGTAAACGATCGAGTTGGGGATGGGTGATTTTGTGATTGTGATATGTGTGCTACATTTAAATTTGTTTGTGGTACACCTACACACACATACAGGCTCATCATATCATTTTACGCTCTGCTCCTCACAATTTTTGTAGAATGTGGAACACTTTGATGTATTTTAAGTTCATTAGTGATCCATTTAAGGTGAAAATATGTGAGCTTGCATGTACTCTGTGAGTGGGTCTGAAATTCAGATGATGAATGATGAAAATCATGCTGACCCAAAGCTTGTTTCACGATGCCCCGTCGACAATTAACTTTTCCAGATTCCATAATAAATAATAGGTACATTAGAGTAGATGCATGTTATGTCCAGTTAGGTAACACATTTTTTTTCCGATTCAGGCATTGCATATTATTTTCGTTTTCATATGTTGTAGGTATATATAATTTATATACACTGAAAAATGTGTAAAGTAAATATCTCAATTTAATGAGTACATTGCGAATCATATTTACGTGTGCTATAATGCAATGCATATACTAAACCCAAACCCATTAACCACAACTAGAGCCAATTACTATATAGAACATAAATTACAAAGTACAATAGATTGGAATGAGAATTTCATCAGAGATCGTCGTATCATCTACACCGGGTCAACCTATAAGCGATTAGTACTAAATGAGTACTTCTTGACTTGCATATAAACCCAATTTTAAAACGCAAAAAAAAGACACATCTTTGTGAAATCGCCTTGAACGTTTGGTTGATCAGTGATAAGTAGAGAAATATACATTAATGCACGTGCATCATCACATAATCACATCAATTTCCTATTGTTTTACGGGCTGTGGATGTGGTCTATATTTGCATTCTGGCTTCATGAATTTCTATAAGACAAGCTGCTACAAAAAACCACTAAAACAACGCATAAGAGAGGTTTAGAGAGAGAGCTGAGAGCATGCATGTTGTCATCATCGTCATATGATTTTGCACTAAAGCAGACGACGGAGAACACAGAAAAACAAAACAAAAAAGTGAAAAGAATCCATGAAAAAACTCTATGCACCCAGTAAATACACTTTACCAATACCAACAACAGTAACACTACACATCACACAGATTAAATTAAAATACTAACGATCCCACCTAAATACTACTTTTGTTTTCTAATTAGAAAATGTGCAAAACATTAAAATATATTCCTATGTGGGCGACTGTTGACTGTATGCGTGAGGTGAAAGTGGTTTATTTTGTCAAGAGGTTTGTCTACTAAATTGGAATTAAATTTGTTGTCCAGGTCTTTGGTCTTATCTTATCCCTGAGTCACGTTGTGGTTGCTCATGTGTTTGTGCAAGAGAGCGATAACAAGCTTCATCATCATCATCATACTTCCTTCGCCCTTTTAGTTGCTCGTGCTTCACACTCAAACTAAATTATATAATTGCTCATTCCCGCACCCTAACCACATATTATTATGTACTGTCAATAATGGTGAAATGAATTACTTGCATCGTTCACTAGTAAGTAATATAGTTTCCGGTGTGATGTGATACTCCTGGAGAGCGGATAACGTGATGTGTGAATGCAGACGCACCTCTTCACTGTTTTGTCACATGCGTCTTCTGACAACAACTAGGAACAGTTATGACATTTGTAACGTGAACGTAAGTTTTAAGCTTGGTTATTTTGCACAAACAAGCATTTCCCCTCCGTTTTTCATGTATGCTAATTTAGTTTTGGTATGTAATTTTACAGACGCTCTTGGTGAATTTTCTAATGTTGGATCTGGAAGATGATTATCGACGAATCATAGATAAACTTGATCCCTTCAAATTGAGCTTGTAAATTAAATTGACAAATTGTTAATCGTAAATAAGACAGGGTCCTAGTCCTAGCAGTGTTAGTCTTCAAGGGAGAGTAGGTTATAAATAAGTCTAAGAAGCAAGATGAACGCACGAAGAAGGAGACCAGGAAAAATGTTGCTGATCGGAGCTAACATAAACGACAATTCAGGTCACTCATGGCCATCCAGATTTATTTCAGTTGTACTTTTTCTACTGTTTGCCAAAGGTAACTTGGTCATTATTAGTAATTTCATTGAGACAATTTGTTACCCCCTGTATTTTGTTAACTTTTATTTCTTTCTGATTTTCAGCAATAACGACTACAGCACAAAATTCGAATGGAACAGGAGCGTTAGATCCGCCACCACTTCAGATTTCAACGCATGACATTACAGTTAAAGTTGGGACGACTTCTCAAGTGATTGTTTCTCCAACGTAAGTAAACTACAGCAGTCCACGGAGTAATCTTCGTTTATCAAATCACCATCAGCTAGCACACATCACTGAAATAGCAAATAATAGCATTGACATGTTGAATTTTTCTATTCAGGGTCAACTTTGAGCCGGCGTTCCAGAATGTATCGTTTGATTCCGTAGTTCTAGTCTTCCATTCATCACATCCGGACATTATACAGGAGGTGGGAAACATCACATTGGTTGGGCCACAAGAAGGGAACCAAACAGGGCCCATCAACAAAAATTCTAGTTTAAGTATTGTGGCACTGAAAGCAGGACAGATAACAGTAACTTCTGACATAATACCTAATATTAGTATTTACAAGTAAGTTGAAGCTAAAGAGAAGCCTTTTCAAACTACATACTTGCATTGTATGGAAACCAGTAACATATTAAAACAATCGCCTTTTTTATTTGCAGGCCAACAAATATTTTTCTCAGGGTCGGCGTGTACAAATTAGAAACTTTAGTGCTTTTAAGCAATATCGTGGGATGGATTTATTTTTTCGCCTGGTCGATATCCTTTTATCCACAAATTATCCAAAACTACCAACGCAAAAGGTAATTACAGTTAAAGTAGAATTAAAACTAAGAATGAGTTCGATTTCAGTTACACGCGTTTAATAATTTTTCTTGTAGCGTTCGAGGCTTGAGCTTAGATTTCGTCTTTTTAAATATCACCGGATTTGCTGTATATTCAATCTACAATGTTGGACTCTTTTGCTTTAAGGAGATGCAGGTATTTACGTATATGCACATTGTAGCACTGAACACTTTTTTTAATGTTCAAGAATATAAATATTTAATCGTATGATCTTATGATGATATTTTGGTTTTCAGCAAGAATATTACATTGAGTATCCTCAAGGAGTCATTCCAGTCCAACTTAATGACGTAGTCTTTGCATTGCATGCATTATTCGCTTGCACAGTTACTGTGATTCAGTGCCTTATTTATGACCGTGGCTCTCAGACTATTTCCGACACGGGGAAAATGCTTCTGTGTACATTTTTTGTATTTATTTTTGTAATATTTATCGTTGCTGCAAGTCAAGCTATATCTTGGCTGACATTTATGACGTGGTGCTCATATGTAAAACTTGTCATTACTCTTATAAAATACCTTCCGCAGGTAAAAAAAAAAACTACTAGCTTAATTGTGAAATCCACTACTTTATCAAATCGGTTATAACGCATTTGTATACTTTTTCTCGTTATAGGCTTATCTGAACTGGTACAGAAAAAGTACATCAGGATGGTGCATAGGAAACGTATTACTTGATTTCACAGGAGGAGTGTTCAGTCTCGCCCAAATGATAATGATCGCCTATAATCATAGTAAGATTTATGTGACATCCAACCTGTGACTTTCCCTTTCTTACAAAAAGTGAGCAGCAAAAGTAACTTCATATTTCTTGATTGTTTTCAGATGACTGGTCATCTTTCTTTGGCGACATGACAAAGTTTGGTTTGGGCCTCTTCTCCATTTTGTTTGACATCTTTTTCATTGTTCAACATTATGTGCTTTACAAGAATCATGCCGCCTACGAGCCCATCGAGGGAGGAGATGACCCAGTAGAGCCCAATCAATACGGTGATATCACTACTAGTAATAATCATTTCACATCCAGCCTGGACGAAGAAAATGGTACCAGTGGCAATAGTAATGAAAACGCGAATAGCGAGATCAAACATCATTATTACGATGACAAGGAAAGACTAACTAGCACAAGTGGTATAACTGGGAACGCAGTTCCAGTAGCCGAAGGTAATATTGATGACCCCCCGGAAGCAGCAGACTCCTCAGACACTGAAAATAAAAACCGATAAATTTCTCAAAGACAGATGGTATTTTTGTGTGTACCTTTCACTCACCCCGTCCTTCATAGCGAACTACCGACAACACAAATTTTTCGCACATACATTACCCCAAGCTCCAAATAATGTTAAGGCTTGGCCGAGTTGGCCTGCATTTACAATGATAATTAAAATAGCTTTACTCGAGATTAAACTAAAAGCTTATAGCATAATAGTCAATAGCTATTTCTTTTCTACATAGAAAAAAAAACTATTTATACGCAAGGTTTTAATATAAGTACTCCCTGAATTATTCAAGTATTTAAATTATTTATGAAAGCTGTATATAGTATTCTGTGTAGTTACAAACACAAAATCATGAGAAAAATCGATGTACTTAGAAATGAGAGATTAATTAAAGACTTTTCATCGTTGTTAGTCCCTAGAATTTAAAAGTGTTTTGCTTAATTTATCAGTTTTCATTTCTCAGCTGGCGAATCTCCCGCAAATATGTCTGCGATCATGATCTGGATCGTATCGTGAATCGTGATTCACTTTCATTTCCTTTGGTTCAAAAGATCATGCTCCATAGGTCACACCGACCCGTAAGTTAGAGTACAACATAGTATGAGTCCGGTTACAAAATCGCATGCATAAACGTGTCCATTAAATTATTAAATTATTAATCATACATCATAGCAAGTATTAATTAAGATGAAGATGAAACTAATACTTGTGTGGTTGTCTGTCACCAACCTGAACGTGAACCTGACCTGTGCAGTTGGCAGTTTGATGGTGAATTGAATCATGTCAATTGTCAAAATTTTTGTGAGCATAAACGTGCAAAAACAAGAAGTGCAGGCACGCACAGCAGAAACAAAGGAAAAAAGAATCACGGCAGTATAATATTATGGACGCTTTCAGTAGTTCCATATACCTACTATAAAAGATTCTGTGTCAGAATGCCCCAACTTTATGCGGAAAATGCAAGCTAATGTTTTTTCACCGGATCATCTTGTTTCACAAAGTGACATAGCACAAAATTCAATCAGCACAGAGCACAGCATATAGCAGCAACACAAATCAGCAACAAAAATATTTTGCTATCGTTGAGTTGTTGACGAAGCTACAGAAAAGCAGTCAATCGAAAGTAAATTGACAGTCGAGTTTTGAAAAGTCTCAAACTTTTAAATCAACGCCAAACACGGGTGTAATCAAATTTTACTCGAAAAATCAAGTCATTAGTCGTTCCAAAGGTTTAAGTTCGGCGATAGTTTCAAGTGAACCTGCAACTTAAGTCTGCAATTTGGTGAGTAATTAATTGTTTCATTACTTTGGTGTGAATACCGTTGATTTAGAGAATAACTTTCGAATTTCATGTCAACTGTTAGATGTTAGGTGAAGAAAATGTAATTAATGTAATGAAAATGATAATTAATATGTGGTACTTTTATATTTTAATCTTCTAGATATCGTCAGAAATGGCGTTAGACAGCCTTTGTGGGTTCAATACGAACCAGCCAACGTTTAAGGCTTTCTCAAACATGTGCACCCTCCAGAATGATTTGAATGTTTTTACTGGAAACTTTAAGAACAACATGCAATTGATGATGCCTCCAGCTGCGGATGTGAGTGATTAATTAAAATTGGAGTATAGAGTAGAAAGAAATACAATCTTCAATAGAATGTCAAATGCTGTATTTGTCTTGCAGTTTTCTGTGTACTTATTCTTTTGACTCAATTCTCATTATCATTGCAGATTCCGGAGCTTGATGATTTGAAGACTGACTACAAGGATCCACTTCATGGGGCTAGACCTTCTCCGTATGGCTTTATCAAATCTGCAGCGCCTTTAGGGTACGGACCCATGGCTTTGCCAAGTGCTAGTGGTGCTGGAGCACCTACTCCCAGTGGTGTCAAAATTCAAATGGCGCATGGAACCACTACCCTCGGATTCAAATTTAAGGGAGGTGTCATTATCGCCGTAGATTCTCGTGCTACTGGAGGAATGTTCATTGGGTCACAGGAAGTGAAGAAAGTTATTGAAATCAATGACACCCTCCTTGGTACCATGGCTGGTGGTGCAGCCGACTGTACTTACTGGGAACGATTCTTAGCTAAGCAGTGCCGGTTGTATGAACTTAGAAACAGGGAAAAGATTTCAGTGGCCGCGGCCAGTAAGCTCTTGGCAAACATTTGTTTCCATTATAAGGGATATGGCTTGTCAATGGGTACTATGATCGCTGGATGGGACAAACGGGGACCTGGATTGTATTACGTAGATGATGACGGTAGAAGAGCGCCTGGAAATATGTTTAGCGTTGGATCTGGATCTACGTATGCCCTTGGAGTTCTTGATGGAGCTTACAAGTAAGACTTGTGATTTTGTAGTTAAGCTAATACATATACCAAACGTTTATACTTTTCAATTCCTGTAAAACCAAATTTTAAACAATCTTCAGGTATGACATGTCAGATGAAACTGCTCAGGAATTAGGTCGCAGGGCTATTTTCCATGCCACTCAGCGTGACGCCGCTAGTGGTGGTATTATCCGAGTGTATCATGTAAGTTGCGACAAAAAAATCATTCATAATAAAAGTATTATGAGCACAAAATATATAAAACATTTATATTGTCTTGTGATAGGTGAAGGAAGGTGGCTGGCAGAAGATTTCTGAGGTGGATAACGATGATTACTGGGAGAAATACCAAGAGCAAAAGATGGCACTTCCAAAGGATTTCAAATAAAAAAAACTTTGTTTATTCTCTGTATTTTGTACGATAAATATTAATTTAAAAGTGAACAGAAAACTTGCAGTTATGTACACACTTTTCATTAAAATAAAAAATCTATCGGCTATGTTAATTTAAAAAATTAAAATGAAACAATGGAACCGTTATTTATGTTGTATTTAAAACAACACGGCGCATTTGTACTGCCTGCATGGCTGCGTTTCTTCTTGCTCTTCATTGATTCCTGGTCTTTTGAAAAACTGAGGAGTCTTTAATTTATTTAATGCTAATTGCGCAAGATCTTTTCTTCTTGCTGTTTTCGACATAGCCACCTCTTTCCCATCAGTATCATCACGTACATTCCTCCGTTTTCTTGGCACCTTGTAAGGATAGGTTTCTCCAACTATTCTCATAAATATTCTTGGTATACTTTTAAATAGACCTTCACATGCTATTCTCTCCATGCATTGATTCCCTAATTGCCGTCCAAGTATTTTGTTCCCAATATCAAGCCCCTTTGCAAATAGGTCGTTTGATTTTATAGTTTTGAAAAGTTCAGTGTGCCTCGTCAGGTTTTCGGTACGTTCATGATTGCAGTTAAAGTGACAATCTTCGTGGCTTAAACTTCTTCCAAAAGTAATTACTGGCTTGAGTAAAATTATCAGGAACTTTAACAATGTTAACGGAACCAGCACAGGAGAAAGGGCGATAAGTGTTAGAGCAGCCAGTTTTAACAAGGGCAATGTGCCTTTCAATCCCTTCAGACCAAGTAACCCGACAAGCCCAACGATGTCAGTTTTAGAAGATCCCGCATGCTCGTCTACGTTTACAAAAGTGGTGTAAGCATTTTCATATTTTATATTAAAAACAACTTAATTTACCATCAACGCCTTGTTTTATGACGTATTACCATCGTCGTTGTAAACGTTTTGATGAGCTCCGTAGTATCCATAATTATTTTGATCATAGCTCTGGACTGGGGTAACTTGAGAATTTTGAGTTTGATGAGAAGTTCTGAGAGCATTATTTCCTTGTTGCCCACCAAATGAATTCCCAGCGTCTAGATAGCTATCACGGTTTTTAATGAAGTAATGTCTTGCGCTGATTTTAAGCTCCTTCTTGTAGCCAGCAGCAATGCTATTTTGACTCTTTAGTAGGTCTTCGTTGGAACTACCACTTTCACCATTACTCGTTCCATATTGGAGAAGGAAGATCAGCAAAAATGTTTGCCGATTTGAGAACGCCATTATTGCGATTTGGCATACAGTGCAATTTATTACGGGTAACTATCTTGGTTAAATTGAAGACACGACGACTGAAAGAAAAGACTGGGGTGAACTAAGCTCGGAATTGAAAAGTTAACTACTATTTATAATTTATAGCAATGAATGGTAGAAAATGTCAAGTAATAAACAGCATACCTGCATCGCATCATAGAATAAGTTCGCGATTTTCATTCGTATTTACTTTTTGCTTCTGTTAGTTCTCAATTCTCAGCGTCAAAAAAGGATCGATAGTCATGCAGGGACGAAAACGCCAACAGTTAGCATAACATTTTATTGTTTGATATGTCGAATGGAACACTTTCATCTTCCTTAGTTTTTCTTTATATTTTCTCGTATTCTACTATACAAAGTCGAATTGATAAAGGATTGGACATGGTTGATTATAATTGTAACATGACGCGCTAAAATAGGTAAATGAAGAGTATGACATTGTTCAATAATCCAAACATACCCTGCTTTCACTTACGCATTACGTATGTACGACATAATTATTTACTTTATATTAACAACGATGCTTAAGTCCTTAAATGTTAGGTTAATAAGGACTTTTCGTTTTTATTAGAAGTGTGTATTTTGATTGTGAGTTTAGCCATACAAGTAGAAGACCGACTTGCTCAGCAGTTGCAACTTGCAAAACAAGAGTATGTTCTATATTTAAATTCTTCAAGATCAGTGTCACGCCTTGACTGACCATCTTTTTTCGTTGTTTTCTCTCATAATATTTTCATAGAGAAGAAAATCGAAAAATAGGCTGAGCTATATGTCGAAGATATCGGAAACAGAATATCAGAAAGCTCTCTGGTCAGGTCAGTCAAGTGGTATAGCTACATAT
>JAQIXW010002233.1:0-16193 GCA_034700685.1 Willowsia buskii | reverse complement strand
TTTTTTCTATATTTTGCTGCAATTTTATTTCCCAGGATGAATTTTTGCTCATTTCTGGAAACATGAGAGAAAGAAAACACAAAAGCAATTTTGAATAGGAGGATTACGAGCATAAAACAAATGAATCGACACATTTTCAGTGGGAATCATGTTACCTTTGTGAAAAATTACAATGTATTCGCTCGTTATTGTTTTTTAAGGTACATGCGTGAATGGAGAAACGAAGCATTGGAATATTTTTACTTTTCAATAAGGGATAAAAGGAAAACAAATTATGTACATATATGTGAATTTCAAGCCTGAAATATGTTGTATTTCCAGCTGCTAACATATATGAATGCATTGTTGGGAAAGGTATTCACCACGAAAACTTAGGCTGAAAACATGCATTGTTCACTTTGAATTGAAAAACCTGTCAATAATCCATTTTCTTTGTTACAAATCAGCTTTCTAAAAAATCCCAGACTCAAGCAGTAAGAAAACATTACAGTCAAAAAGTAATATTGGCAATCAATATGGGTACTTCAAGCGTATTTTGCTGTCGGTCTACTCGTGGATTAACATGGATATTGCTCAAATTAATACTTCTATTCAGAGCCAAAAGTAGAAAAACCCATGTAAACATTAATGTAGCGTGTAGCATATTGATAGAAGTTCTCCTGTTTTTTAAATTTAAAACTCATGGTACTTATTTTATACATTTTGGATATTTTTTGTTGTAAATTAATATATTAAGTACAACAAAACTTCTATAACTTGTGCTTTTATTTTTTAATCGAAGATGTGACTAATTGCTAGGTCTGTTGATTGGGAAATTAAAGAAAGTTCAAGTAAATATGAAGTAACCTCGTCCATAATATAATTGGATGATTTGAAAGGCCTAACGTGAGGGTCTTTGGTAAACTGGAATTTGTTAGCACTGCTATGCATTTACCAGGGGGAGATAATGAGCTCATCATTAAAAATTATATTTTTGCACTTGTACCTTGTGTCAATTCTATCATTTAATTCACCTACCTATAAGATATAATTTATTATAATTGCCAATAAATATTACCAATCCCAAGTTTAGCGATAAAACATGAACATGAAAATGCAATTTTCATTCCAGATGAATCCGGTTAAAATGTCTTGCGTATTTTAACTCAAGTACTCGCAAGTTTATATTTTATATTGGTTTATTCAGCAAATATATTTTTTTCTACTACAAAATTATAAGAAAATATGACCGCTGTATTAAAACGGTAGTTGAATTATGTCTATGTCAGTAGCAAGCATTAAAGCATGTAATCTTTTACAACTTTATTTTGCTCTCAATAAACTAAATACTAATTGCTTGTCCATTATTTTTTGAAAATGAGATCTTTCTCCAAATAAAATAGACACAAAGCTGTACAAATATTCTATTTATACCGGAATTCGATTTCATTTGAGAGACGATTAAGTAGTAAATGATTTCCAGACCTGAGAAACCTATCATCATTATAATTTCTTCTGAAGTACAAGTCGTTGTTAGTTTATTGCTTGTGCAAGTCTATACGTATGAGAATATAAACAATGTTAATGTTTAAAATAGGATATACTTAAGTTCATCCTTCTTATCACACTGTTTACCTATATACTTGAAATCCAATTTGCCTTCGCATAAGTTTTCTCCTTATAACCCAATAAATATTATGTGATGTAATACGTGTGCGTAAACTATATGTTATCTGTAACGAGTATGATGATAATTCTGGCACACATGTCGTGATGACATAAATGCTAAGTTCAATGTAAATATTTTCTTTCAATACTTTTCTTCCATCTCAAAATATTCAGTCAGGCTTAAACTCATTTCAAGTGAGTCGTTCAATTCGGTTTATGCTCTTTTAGTTGCATTCATAATCAAAAATAGTGTAATCTTTATAAGCGATATATATATGGTAGAAGATGGTTTCTACCAGAGTTGTAAATAATACTTTGTTATCTGTTTTTTTTTTCAAGAAAATGCCTTCACTACCTTTTCCCTCATCACGATGAAACTCTTGATATTTGAGTGTAAGAAGTTTGATGGAGCCTTTTGAGCACATTTATTTTGTGCAACCTGCTTTATGAAGTGGAGAGCATGACAGAAACTCAACAAGATCCAGAGTGGCAGTAATCTAGTTGAACTTCTTAAGAGGCTTTCGATGATCGCCTTCTCATCTCATCTAAATGCGTAATGGTATGTAAAATTGTAAACTCTCACTGTTTGATAAGATTTTAATGAAGAAAATCTCATTATAATGCTTATTTACTTTAATGTTCAAGGTAGATAAAGATGCTCTAGTCGACAATAATTTAGCCCAAGATTATTCAAATAATATTTTAAATATATTCACTTACCGATAATTTGGTTTTAACGAAAATCCCAATAAACTTTTTAATTAAAACAGACAGCAAAGTCAAAAGTGGGATGACGAAGCAACAGATTCGTGTTTCCTTTTAAGTTCATCTGCAGCAATACGATACTGGTGCTGGTGCTTATTACAATATTATTATTATTAGTGAGTAGATACAGATAGTACAACAAAAATATTCAACAGTTAGTTGCTGGAACAGAAGACGAAGCTTGATATGATATGTATACATATATACAAATTCTATTTAGCAAACATTACTTCCACTGCGAACTCCCACGATATTGTGTGTCATGAAAAGTCAGCATAACTTATCTTATCGTTTTTTCGTGACAACAATGTTTTTCTCACTGTATTTTTGAACGATGAATTTTGAACTTGCTTCTTTTTATCAAACCCTTAAGAAAATCACCTCAGAGAAACCACATCTTATGGAAAAAACTCAAGACACGAGCATTTATTTTTAAATTGTCCAGACGCTGACAACTGAGACACGTAAGTGAAGATAAGGCAGAAATAATCTAAAAGTTATGACGATGTTTTGATCGTTGACTTGTGGTCTTGTGAAAATCCAAAATGAAATGACACCAAGGTTGATTGAAGAAGACAGTTTTTTATCCGTTTTCTCTCAATGAGGATATGGCATGTGTGCGCGTTCATCGTCTTGGCTGTTATGATTGTTCCGAGTTATCGACATATTCAAAGTGTATCCGTTCCTAGGTAGATATTTTTTTTACTCTCCCTGTCTAAACGTGGAAGGATTACTGCTCATGAATTGCCAAAGTCACCTCCGCTCCGTGTGCCATGTAAAGGAAACTAAAGCAGCTTAAAAATCCAGAATAATCCTTTTCTTCTTCGACTGATACACCATTATTGTCCCCATTCCGGTTTCAAGTGTCATTTGAAATGAAAATATTTATCCTTTCATAAATTTCTTAAAGAAACGGGAAGTGTCAGAGGGTGGAATGCACACATGAAGAACTTGTAAAGAAGTTACTAGTATTTATTCATTCTGGAGGTTTTGGTATTCACTCTTCATTCTACTTATTCTGCATACTAAATTAAACTACTATCTATTATCATTCACTTCCTTCCTCAGCTTCTATTTTCAAAACCCAAACATATCTCAATTTTTTTCTAAAATAAATAAAAACTTAAGGATCTTCTTCCAGGATGCGGTGTATCTCTTTAAATAGAATTTCCATTAATATTTATTATTATACTTTATGATCGTCCATCAAAAATGTGAGAGTAGAACTGCTTGTGCACACATCTACAAGAAAGTATGATTGGACCAGACAGACATTTATTTTACTTCTTTTGTGTGTCAAGGAATTTGATAGGAATATTTATTATTACGATTCGAGAAGATAGGTATTCATTATAATCATTCCAAACATCAGAGTTCTCTTAATAGTCATTATATAAATGCAAGCCTGTCGTTTTTTGTGTGTTTGTCCTTTTTTTACATATGTATTCATGTGTGTTCCTGGATGACTACCAATTACTCTGCCGCATTGATGTATAAGCACATATGCAAGTGGTATTTGTAAACTTTTTTGAACTAGTTCTTATATGAAGGGAGGATCAACACTTTTTCTACAAGACATTCAGTTTTCCACGATATGATCGTCGTTATACGATGTTGATGTTTGCTCCTTATTATGGCTCATCTTTTCTGGTGAAAAGGGTATGCGTAATGTTTGACTCCTTCCACTAATGCTTTGTACACTGGGAATATATTAATAATAAGGGGTTCTGCTGACAAAAACTTCTTATTCTGGTCGGTCGCCCTGCTGTCGTCCTACTATTTGGGCTTGTTAGCTGTCACCAAAGGAATTTGTTATCCTGTTGTGTGGCCAATTGACAGCTTTTATACTGTGATTATCTCCTTAAGTGAGCAAACACATGGGATGATGAGGACGATGGAGAAGTTGAACTTTAAAACTTGTTACGTGTAAAAAAATGTTCCACTTTCTTAACTGAGCAACATCTCCCAAATGCCATTTGGATACAAAAATATTACCTATATAACTTTGGATTTTAGCATGACGATATTTCAGATAAGGGTACTATTATTTAACCAACTGTTCATTGTGACAAAGGTATACCAGATTGGTTTGTACTTTTTTACAGAAAACTTGTCCTGTATAGCTTAAAAATCAGTGGAATTACTTGATCCACCCAGAAATAGATCTGGAGGTAATAAATGACGATGACACATGATATGATAATGTTGATGTTATGTGTGTTAAATGTACATTATACATTTAAAAACTTTTTCTGGTGGACCACCAAAATAAACCAAATCATTTTCCCAGATAAAATTTTCCCACTTGTTACTGCTTGCTTTCAAGAATCCACATGTTTTCACAGTGTTTCTTTTTTTTACAACCAAGAAACGGGTCGCGCATGCATGCAAGCACTTCGTAATACTCTACAAACACACCAAAACAACACTAAAACTCTCAGTGTGAAAGCTCAACTCTCAAGTCCAAAGTCCCTCATAGACAGCTCGCAAGCAACTGACAGTTGGGGTGTAAAAACCGGCTTGTTAAAAACTCTTTCCTCTTTGGTTCTTTTTCTCTCGCTCCTCCAAACACACTTTTTACTTTACTTGCCACTTTGTCTACTTCACTCCAACTCTGCTGCATTTTCCCTTCTGGACTCTCTAGTGGTAAGCTGGTGAGTAGATGCGCTTTGTTCACTATAGTTCGAAGCATTATTGTAACGCACAGACATACGTAACTTTCGTTGCTTGATGATTATAATGATTTTGTAAGTGTAGCAGTAGTCAAGATAATATTATATGATGACATTGTAAGTAAAATATACATGGGGTTTTTTATCATGCCCTACATGAAGGCATGAACCGTGTTATAATTCTATGCACTTACATGAAAAATGCTTTCCGAATGCATATGATATCGACAACAAACTAAGCAGACCTTTACATCTCTTGGCTCAGCTCTCAGGCAAAGATCTTTAATTTATGCAGCTCTCTCCCTGATGCTATGCTTCTGCTGGTCAATATTCCATTTTTCATATTTCCTTATCCGTTGGTAAACTTTTTTTATAATATGGACACGCGTAACACATACAAATACGAGGTACATCAGCATCACGCATACGTGAAAGCATGTTACGAAGTTGTTAATTTATGAAATCATGCATACATTTCTTATGGTTTACAAACACTGTACAGATATGACATAAACTAGCATGATTGAACGATGATTCGGATGATTCCGTTGTCTTAAGAATAACGGGATGTGGGTTTGAACTTTAATCACGATTTTCGCTGATCTCAGCAGTTACGAATTGTCTTTGTATTCACGAGCTTGCGGGTGGATTAATAATAATTTTATTGGTGTATGTTTTACATCTTATGAACATGTGTGACGTACAAAAACTGTTCGTTTATTCAGGGAAAATTTTGCGAGCCAAAAACTTCAATACATAGAACAAAATCACTAACATTTTAATATCTCAGGATTCAAGGTATTGCTTAATATTTTTCGTTTCAAAATGTTTCAAAAAGTCGGATCGTCATAAAAGTTTACTTTTGTTCCATCAGTATGAATAGAATTTTGTGTGTATCATTCAAACCACCCTTACCAGTCTACAAAGACACATACGTCCAGCGAATTAGTTCATATTCCGATTCGAGTATATGATGGTGAGCTCAAATAAATATGTACTGGTATGGCTTTTTATAACCCTTTCTTTTCCTTCTTCCTTCCTTCTCTCTTTATCACCATCCACCATCCTTTGAAAAAGTTTTTTTCTTTTTAGGGTAAGTACATACAAGTAGGTAGTTAAAGCAAACCTGGGATGGGAAGTGCGTGTACGCACTCAGGTCACAAAGGGAAGAAATATTATGTACAAAGCAATAAATAGGCAAAACCTTCTTATTGAACTAGTGCTGAAACCATTATTTCCAATGCTGATATTTCATTTTCTTATACACTCCTGTTCTTGTTTCACATTTATCTTCCACTCCTTTTCTTTACCTCTATCACTTATTCTGTCGTCCATTTATTATTATAGTTATTACCATTACCATTATATACAATACATCTGCTGCTGCTGTTACTACATTTGCGGTGTGTATATTACTGTAATAACAATTTTAAAGGTTTGATTTAAGATATTTACGTGTTTCACGGGAGCAGCACGGCAACATTATTACAGAAGCTTGTTATAAAAATGATGGCAAAAAAGAGATGGGAACAACATCATCCATCTCTACCAACCCAAATGAAACCAACAAGGGGAAAATCATAAAAAATCGGAATTATGACAAGCAAAATGAAAAGATATTCTTTTATCTTTATTCAGAAACGTGAACAATAATAGGGAGTTAACCTGCGGGTATAATAACATGGAGCTAATACTTTTTACAATGAAACTGAATGAAGCAATGCAGGATTTTCTCGTCCAACCGACGGAATTTACATTTAATTAAGATGATGATATAATGAAGATGACTATGACGGTTGCTGCAATGACAGTAGTAGCGTTGCAAAAAACTGACAAGGCACATCTAACGAAACTTGTCTTTGTATGTACTGTCGGCATTTAATGAACATTGTAATAAACTGTCATCTTATACATACCTTCCACCATTCTATTTTTTGTGTCCATCAGCTTTAAAAATGTATACGTAAGTGAAGTGACATATACACGTGAAAAGTGAATATAAGACAAAAAGAAAATTCTGCAGTATCTCAAATAAGTGTTCATCCGCGAAATATGTAAGAACTGAGAAGAATATTTTTCAGTTATGTGTTAGGTTTGCAGTGAAGATGGTCTACTATTGCAAAATATTTTTCTGGCTGCAAAGCACTCTTTTCTGCTGAAAAAGCAAACAATAAAATTTAAGAATAATTGACTGACCGAAGCCCAATTTGACTTTATAGTATTATGATTTTGAATTTAAAAACGTGTTCAGAATATCTGACTCTGCAAATTCATTCATTACCATTATAATTGATGAATGAACTTTGAATGTTACTTGATGTAAATCATCAGTACTGCTTGAAAAATTCTTCAGTGCCACTTATTATTGCTTCGAATTTCTGTCTAGATACATTGATAACAGAGATTTGCGTTTCGTTAACTTTTTAGTGATACACAACCGTACCAAAAGTCATTCAAAAACGCAGTATGAATTTGTCTGGTTTGAGGGTCATTTGAATGAGAAAAGTTGGATATTTTTGGACTAAATCAAAAATGTAAAAAAGAGATGCTAGGAAAAGAATAGTATTTTATGGAAAATGAACTTTGCCAGGAAATATCTTACTATATTGTCTAGTAATTTTGAGTTTTCCTTTTTCGTTTGCTATATGAATAAAATTCTTGATTATTCTCTTCATTTATGTGTTCATATGATTGTACATACTTTTTACATGCATTAAGGGTAATTAACTGCACTTTCATCAATTTCTTGTGGTAAATTATTGACTTAAATAATAGAGTAAGCGGCTTACCAAAGAGTTTCCAAACCAAATCTTACTGGCAACTTTACCCAATTCATAAAGCTGATCCACAATTTCATAGCGTCCACCGTCGTGGTGTCGCGCTGCCAAACTAAGCCCTAACACTTGCATACTTTTTTAAATTGCAAGATGAAACATCAAGAGTCACTGCTATTTACATACATTCGAATTCCCATTGCCCATTCATATTGCTGCATAAAAATTGTAAATACTAATAATACACACTATTGTCCACTGTAGTGCTGCAGTACACTCCGTTTATCATTCTGGCAATATTTGCAAACATTATAGAGTAAACATCACAGTGTTCTACTTATCAAAGAGAGATACAAGCTGAAATGTTATACACACGAAACTCAAGCTCGTCAATGAAGCTTGCTCTTCGCATAAATACAAATTATCATCATCCAACAATAAGACAACCCTTTCATCGTAAAAGTGGTGATTGTGCGAATTCTTGGAAATGTGAATATTAATTCTTGTATGCAATAAGAGACTATCTCAGCTCTCACTTCGATTACGCGAATCGCTGCAAGGCATGTAATCCAAGAACTATATATTCACAGAATATATGGAAAATAAGTAATAAGTATAATGCGAATCCTCAGATAGAGTTTGAATTCAAAAGTGGACATGGCAAAAATCAACTCTCTTATACACGAATAGTATTCAGTATTCATTAAATAAACTGCAATCTGCCACAGCCAAACTCATGTGCAAAATGGCTTAGAGTTGATTGTTTCTAAAGACGGAGTCTGCATCTCCTATATATCCATCAATGCTAGAGATTATTATGAGTAAGAACTTGTACTGACGCACATGAAGGCAAAATCCCATTCACCATCTCTGCATCTTGTCTTTTTTGCATCGAAATCATGACGCTGACTCTATTAAACTGGTTCTTTAGCATGGAAAAAAGCGTGTAAATGTTACTTCTATGTAATTATTATGTGGGATATCCTCCAATGTAGACAGCTCATAGTTCTGACCTTTTGCAGAGATTTTACCTTGTTTTGATTATCAACAGGGAATTTGAAAAATTCCATAGTAGGAGTGTATGAAGAATAAGATTATGGGAATTTTGGTGAAGTTTTTCAAATTGTTTGTGCGAAAAGACTTTGCCTGTTATATTGAAAGGTTGTGGAAGTATGTGCAAAGTCTTGAGGAAAGAGAACCGGTCCATTGTCTGTGCAAAGTCATCTCACATTTTTTTTGTCTTTCCTGGAATAAAAAGTCTCATACAAAAACCTCTCGTGCTAAAACTGGAATAATATAATATTTGTATTCTAAACTCTAAATTCTAGAAAATTAGTCATGCTAAAGTTATAGCAAAGCTGCAAACGTGGATAAACCGTTTATGTTGGTTCACCCTAGTATTAAATATTAGTAATCAATTTTTTCATAATTTAATGACATCAACCACCAAACAAAGTTCAATGTGTATTTTACAATATATCAGTTTTAATTAGTGTTTTTGCTGTCACCGTATGTACCACAATGGATTAAAAACCACGAAACGGAAATGTATTATCGTTTATTGGATTAGTCATAATTTAGGTGAAGTTCAGTAAATTCATTACATTATTGAAATTGTGACTGTAGCTCAGTTTTTGAACAATAATTCTTACCATCCGATTTACCAAAAATGTATCCTGTTTGGTTTGTGGCATTCTGTCACTATGAGTGGGTAAAATTCATTAAAATATGGACTTTGTTCATCTAAACAGAATAGATGGAGTGAATTCTGTTTTTATTTTCATTGTATTACAAATATTAGCATTGGAGATAATTTTTGCTGGTGAAATTTTTAACACTTACAAAATTCCTTGGATCTCAATCAAGAAAATGCCATTTTCCCACAACGTATGAATTGTGTGACAGTGGGATAAAAACAAAAATCGAAAAGTGTGTCGCATGAGTGAAAATGAAAAAAACTTCTTCAGTTTATAAGTTGATGTGTTTGAAAACTTATTGTCCTTAAAGAAGTAATAGAGACTCCACGTATGAATTCCAAAATGTGGGGTTTTAGAGAAACACGAGTTTACATAACCTTGAATATTCTAGTCTTCTCATGTACCATTGTTCTCAGTGTTCCTGGACCACCAGAAAATGCTCATACCAATGCTCTGGCATCCGGGACACGGATTTTCATACACCAAGACGAAAGGTTAGATATTAAGTACAGCAATGCTACATTCAAAGAAATTGAACCTGATGTTCTTCAAGTGGTTGGAAAACTCGATAATGTGTTCTTGAAATGTGAATCAACAATGAAGAATTCTACACATATTTATTGGGCATATCATGGTATCAACAAGGTATGTAGAAGAACTTTTAATTGACTTGTAGTTTTACTATTGTGAAAACTTATTTGTCGCAAAGCGTTTTGCACTACATGATTAACATTTACTTTCAGGAAGAACAAGTTGGTTTGGCAAGGAAAAGAAATTGGGTTTGGCTTTTTTATTCGAATATTACCTCGCCTGTAGCAAGAATGGAATGCTTCGATATAGACAACCCTTCTTTATCAAATAATACGTTAATTTATATAGGAGGTAAAATAAATACTACTTCTTAATCGTTTTCAGTACTTTAATAGTTTATAGATCTGCATTATGCATCAGTGTCATATTATTTTTGCTCTCTCACAAACACTCAATGCAGATGGCAAGCCACCGTTTCTTCACAACCACGGAAAAACTGTTCCAGCGACAGTTCTTAATGATACAGCAGTTCGATTACCTTGTGTGTTGAATTATCCTCTGGATAATACGAGTCAATATCAACTTCAACTTTTAAAGGCACTGAAACATAAACATATTACATATTACATGAACATATTTAATATGATTATGATTTGAACGCAGAAAGGTCATTGTAAATTTTTTGTAATTGATAGGATGGTGTGCAAGTAGAAAACAAGAATAACTGCTTAAACTACACACCTGAGCATGGGTACTCTTTGAATTTGACAAAACTGACGAATCCATATGGAACTTATGAGTGCAGAGTCATCAACTCAACGGAAGACGATTTCGTTAAAGTCGAATTACGCTACGGTACAACATCTACTTGAAACATGTTCAATTACTTTAATACTTTAGTGGCATACAATATCGCGTACTTGCCAATCACTTTATTGTCTTTTGCTGATTTAACTAGATGATCTCATTCGAGCGAAGATTAATGTGAAACATTCATCAGACCTGACTACTTTTCACAAAGGAGAGCCCTATAACCGAACGTTTTTTTGCACGGTTCCCAAAACCGATTTCAAGAACAAATTTGAATGGTATTTTTTGTTGACAAACGGGAGTTATACTGACAAGTTAAACACAGAAAGTAAGTGCAAAAGTTGTGTATTATCAAAAACATTCTGACAAAATTATACTTTCCAATTGGTATAAACGCAACTGACTTTACTTTAACGCATATACATATTATATATTTTATTAATCCAGAAAGCAACTTGACTGCTACAAAAGATCCAAAGCTTTACTCAGATTCAGTAAAAATAAGATTTTCCGACCGTCTTGTTACCCATGTCGTATGCACTGGATTTTTACAGGGCAATGATACCCGGTATAACAACTCTTATGCAGTTGAAATTAAGGGTAATGCAAAATTTATAAAAGTGCTTCCCAATTTAAGGTTGTAATGAGCAAAAGATTATTATGCATAATTTAAATGTATGCATGCACTTTATAGAGCCAATAGAACCAAAAATCACAAGTGAGCCATCAAATGAGCCTATCATTTACACACCAGGAAAAAATTTGACATGTGCAGCGGTTGGAGACCCTATTACGTTCACCTGGCTAAAAAATGGCAAGCCTGTGGTATGTGACATTCCCAATCCATTATAGTGAGCATTGAGAAACTCAAAGCGCTCCGCACAAATGCCGTGTTTAATTAAACAAATTGTAAACGGTATTTCCAGAGTGGACTTAACATTGAAAATACGTATTTCACTACAAACAAACAAAGTACAATCTCCTTAAACCCATCTGCAGACGATATAGACGCTAACTATACTTGTGTAGTCGAAAATTTCTTGGGGAAAGCAAACATTAGTTACCGAGTTCAATTGAAGGAACCTGAGCCTGGGAATAATAATACACTAGTCACATTGGGAATTTGCCTTGCTGCAATCGCCGTAATCTGTCTACTGGTCTTCGCATTTTACCATATAAAATTTGTAAGCAAACAAAATTTGTACTGACTACACCCAAGAGATAGTTTTAATGATTGCCATAAAAATGTTAAATATTTATTGCTTTTTTTATTCTCAAGGAACGACGATTCAGTGATGAGCAAATCAGAAATTTTTTTCATGGCCTTGGATCCAAAGAAGTTTCCTACACTGAGTTTGGAGACCAAGAACCTTATGAAAATGTTAAATATGATACAACCAAAGAAATTAACATACAATCTTTGAATTTTGGTGCGAATAAATTATAATTTACAAAAAATAGTGCATGCAAAGCTTTTTTAAGACGTTCATATTATTGTCATTTGCCTGTTGACTTTTCTTTATACTCACGTACAATGCTATCATTTTGTCTGCCTACAGTCAGGGACCTGAAAGGGGGCAACTTTGGCAAAGTCCAGTTTGGATACTGGATCAACAAGACTACGGGTGACAGCCTACCTGTTGCAATCAAGTCCATTAAAGACGACCCCAAAGCTTCTGATGATGACATTGATTTTGCATTTCGTAACTTTTTGAAAGAAATAAAAATCATGCAGATTCTGGGAGAGCACGAAAATGTTGTAAAATATATTGGTGCTGTGACTTCAGACCTGAAGCGATGTAACATACGAAGACAATACATTTTGCTAAAAGCTATTAACTTAAACGGGCATTTAGGTCCGTTTGTGGTTGTTCAATTAATTATCACTGGCTTTTTTTCTTGGAACAGATAGCGCATACCTTGTGGTTGAGTACTGCTGCGAAGGAGACCTAGCCACATACCTAAGAGATTTCGAAAAGAATGGTGGTTCTTTCCATGATGATGTGCAAGGATTACATCTAAGCTTATCAAATGGATCTGGATATGATGATGTTCAAGGACTGCATAGTAATAGTTCCGGGTAAGTACCCACATTGTAACCAACTAACTAACATAATAAGTACATTCATCTCATCTAAAACTGAATTGGCACTAATACATATATTCTGGTTTTACAAAAGTGGGAGCATGAACGGAATAATTTTGAAAACATCTCATTTGATGATATGGGCTGAACATATTGCTCATGGGATGGAATACATCTCATCGAAAAACTTGGTACACAGGGATTTCGCAGCCCGGAATGTTTTGTTATCTTATCAAGGCCCACACAGCAACCATCCGGATCCTGGAAAACTGACTGCGAAAATATCAGACTTTGGCCTAAGCAAAAATTTACAGGAATTTCCGAAAGACTACTACCCAATAATTGTACTAAATATGTTTTCCGCATGTAATACTTTACTAATTGAGTCACATAAAAACGTTTGCTAATTTTAAAAATATATTTCATTTAGATTACAGAACCAAACCGCAGCCGACCTATTTCTCTACCTTTACGGTGGATATCGGTTGAGACTTTGCAAACTTTGAAATTTACAAGCCAAAGTGACGTGTGGGCTTTTGGTGTTACTTTGTGGGAAATGTTTTCGTTAGGTGAATATCCATATCGTCAGCTTGTCGATAAGGAAGATCTACGAGCATCGCTTATCTACTATTTGACGGAAGAAGGTGGAAGACTGCCCGAGCCGAAATTCGTACCTAGTGAAATGTATGACTTGAACAAACCATAGACGACAGTTTACCGAGGACTAGAGATGTATAATAATTACTGTTAATTTCAGATGGGATATAATGGAAGAATGCTGGCAAGACTGTCCTACTCTACGTCCAGATTTCATGTCATTAAGAGGGAGGTTGTACGCTATAAATGAAAACAGGAGAAATTTGCAGATTCAGCATGAGCCAGAAAGAGAGGTACGAATTTCAACTCTATGAAATGATTTAGCTACTGTATTATGTCAAACATTTGATTAAATCCATAATCCAAATTGTTCTTTGACAAATGATGCAGGTACCACCACCGATAAGTTTCGCTGGCTATAGCACAGTAGATTTTGTAGAAAATCTTGGATATAATCCTAGCAGTGATTTGGATTATGATGAAGACATCCGAAGTACTGGAGAGAGTGAGCAGTAAAAATGTATTTTTTATTGTACAAATTTTTTATATACCGATTCATTTTTAGAGCCAAAAGTCATTGTGTAATAGAGTTATAGATGATTGTACAGGATTTTTATTTTGGATAATAATGTAAATACCAAGAAATTTCAGAATAAGTAAATATTATATATATGGCAAGTCTTAAGTGAAAGGTACTGCTTAAAATACCTAATCAATGCCAATCTATGTTTGAGTAATCGATATTATGCATGCAATTTGCATCGTTTTTCAACTCAATGAATAAGCGATCAAAACGGCTTGTGAACGACTGACTGATATTCAATAGTAAATTTAACAACAGACATGAAATAATTTTATTAACACGAACCGCAACTGTATCCATAATCATTATGTTCTTCTTGTTCGTTGCTCTTGTGCTCATGTTTTTTTGTGTTAAAACCATAATACAAATACATTTATCAAAGTTTAAAAGTATAAAAGTAGAATACAATTAAAGCGGAAGATGTTGTTGAATATTACAAGATATTCATAATTTTGTATTAATTTTTTGTCCATGAATACTTCGTGGAAATTTTCTTGCATAATCTATCCAGCAAAACTGCGAATACTGCGATAAGGAATTCTGTTGTGAGCACGAGCATTAGAGTTCAAGGCAGATGCACAGAATATCAATTCCAAGAAGAAATAGTCCAACATTTAATTCTTTCTTGAATCTTGAAATATGTTGATACAATACAATCTGCATTCGCTTCCAGATTTGCTAAAAATCGACATATACTGCACGTTGGTCAATCTTGTCAACATTAACCATCCCAAACTGGTACATCACAAACATCATTTTTATAAACAACGACATACGAAGTATAGCAGCATAGCATAGCTCGAAGTAATGCCATCACTCGTGTCGTACACTCTAAAGTTTCTCAGTAAATCTCTTTGGAACAGATCTCAGAGAAAGAACAGATCTCATATACCAGTTCGATTCAGAGAGATGGTTCGATTAAACACCAGGAAACCTAACGCGGTACGCGGTATTGGTCATTCGATTTCAGTTTCATTTAAACCCAACAGTAATTTGTATGCAAGCTTACGAGTTTATTTATATTTTTAACGCAAGTTGCTTCAATTCTCTCTTATTTTAACATTTACGTACAATATTTTTTTCCACAATTCAGCATTATTTGCCGTGAAGAAAGCATGCACGTTGGAAGGTGGCTCGATCTCTGTCCCTAGACCCTATCCAGTGACTCATTTGTTCTTTCGCCCTGTTGGAAATCGCCTAGACTCTGTGGGAAGTGTCAAGCAATATTATACATATTATGTTAAGTAAAATGTACTCCAAAACTGACATATGCACCATCCCTTTAAATATTTTTATCGGTAGAACCGTTGTTACAATTTTTGTGATATCGTTAGTTAGTATTAATGGGAAACCAACAACAATTACAAACAACAACGAAAAAATAGTCAAAGGTTTGCAATACAGTTTAAGTGATTTTCAAAAAGCTATGTAGCACTATGATTTTGTTTTGACTTGTGTTACAGGATTCACTGTAATAGGTGACGAAGTAACAACAGATAATGGGATATACAATCTAACTTGCTCGCTAGTTGGGGAACCGGGGATCTTGACGGCGGATGTCAAGTGGACTAAAGATGGCATTGATCTAGTTTGAAATACATATTATGAAATTCTACTCTTACTATAATTAATTGTTATAAGACTTATACTTATAATTAATTGCATTTATGCAATAAGATGCTCTTTTAACTTTATATCATTTTTTAGGACATGAGTACGTACGATCATGCATACGATCAAATATACAACAAATTTACCTTGCATAATATTGCTGCTACAAAAGAGCTGCAAACTACACTTGCATTGTGAGAACCCAACTTAGAATCGGAACCTATTCTTTTGTAATAGGTGGAGATATTGACAGTACGCTAATACTCATAATGATACTGCGGAATTATTAATTCGGCCTGATATAAATGTGTATACCTAATTACATACGTTTCATTGCCTTTTATGAACTTGTTCGTGAAATACGTTGTTGACCAACTAGATAGATTCACTTTTCCAGTGATAGTGTTGGTCATTACTGGA
>JAQIXW010002232.1:0-16195 GCA_034700685.1 Willowsia buskii | reverse complement strand
ACCATTCATCATTGTGTAGTGAAAGGCTCGAACATAAAGAAAATTTTTGTAGACTAGTTCGCATAGCTGGATACAAATAAAACGTTGCTAATACTGTTATGCAATGATTTTGTCCATTTTGGCTTAATGATTGCAGCTCACTTATTCATTCAATCAATCAATTTTGATAAGGGGCTATACAAATATGGACAAAACTTTCTTTTTCATGTTCCAAGTTGAAAGTGCAAGAGTCCGACTTGGGGTTTGAAGGGAAACCGAGAAAGGATGTGATTTGCATCGTTTAGCAAACGAACTGAAGCTAATGATGATTGCTTGATCATAATTCAAGGTCCACAAATTTGCATAAAATTACACATTATGATATGATAAATGGACGTTAAATGCCAGGTAAAGGGTGGAGATAAGCACGATGCACGCAAAATGTATCTTTCTATAATGACGTTTTTGGGTGTTGTTTCGTGACTCATGGAAATGTATGTAATAAAGAAGTCATCAGGTAAAATATATCCTTCAATTTAACATACAGCTGTAAAAACCACTAATGTCCATTTTTGATTTTCATACCCAGTAAACGTATAATAACTTACAACTTTGGAAACTTTAAGCGCATAAATGTTGTTTGGCTATTTGGCTAATTAGTCATCGAAAGCAAGAAAATAGTATATTATAATCTATAAAGTCAAAAATGAGTTACTAATATACATAGCTTGATAGTAATTTTCTCATTACTACTTCGTTTTCATGTGCGTGTCCTATTATATTCAAAACATCGACACCTGTACCATTATGTCGATGCTGCAACTGTGTATATAACTTTGTAAGAAAATTAGAGATAAATTCTTTTAGTAGTATCATCAAATACGATTCACATGCAACAAACTAAATGGCAAACAAAAGTGATCATGTAAACTAGCAGTAATCATCTTGGATTCATTAATAACCAAAAAGTAGCCGAGATTTTCTCACGTTTTTGTGTTGGGTGTGGATAGGAAAGAAAAGCAATTTCCTGCCATAATGAATCATGATTATGTGCCAACCTTATTCTTATACCGCATGAAATGAAAAAGGTACATACATGCAACCTACTGTACTCTGTAAAAAGCGTATTACAAATACTTTATTTTGATACCTAACCTATTCCTATTATTGCATATTCTACGATATGATATGTAGGCTCACATCCTACTGGTAGTGCTACCTTTTTTATCTCATGTTATGCATTGGTCGAAAAAGTGTGTAAAATGTTTCAGAACTTACTCTGTTCATAATTTTTTGGCGAATTCGTATACAAACCATGCCACCACAACCACCCAAATTGTTTTATATGAAAGAAAAGCATAATATTCATCTTTTTATATTATATGTATCTCCTGCACGAAGTATCTTTTCTTAGCTACTTTATACATTTTATATGCCACAACATCTAAGGCGGAAGGAAGTTGAGGGAAAACAATGGAAAAAAGTTTTTTCTCGAGTAATTCTGCAGCATGCAATCAAGACAAACAAAACACTTTTCAGCGGTAACACCAGAAAAAAGCCGCATGTACGTAGATTAATCTTCCTTTTCTGTCCTCGAATTTCTTCTTCATATTATTATGTTATTATTTTCTCCTTTATACAAAAATTAGAAAAAGATGAAAAGTTTTCCCCTCTGTTTTGCTTTCCATTTGATGCTGAAACACTTTAGGGAGGGAAGAGTATAAAAAATTGGCTTCGTATGAAAGCACAATTAGATACTTGAAACCACACACTTGTATAACCATCGGTCCGCCAGGCTTAGCACACTAGTAACGTATTGTGTACTTTTAGAACGCAATGAGTTGAGAATCCTCACTTTTGCAAGTAATCCTTGTCTTAATCACGTTCATGAAACCATTGTATCATGTATATAATCCAAATTTGTTCAAACAAACACGTTATTCAAATATTTTGAGAAAGCTCCAAAGTTCATATAGTGGCTGGTCAAAAACGAATTAATGCATACTACGGAACTAATTTCAATACTGGTTCTCACAATAAATGTATAATAAAGTTTTTCATCGATTCAATGCAATATATGTCATTATGAAGAAATCTAATACACCCGCCGCGTCTGCAGAATTACTGTCTCGCTACGTGGTCAGATGTTGCGAATGAATATCAGTAAAGAAAAGAGAAAACGACTGGAAACGAAGAAGAACAAGCATTTGTTTCAAGAACCTTGACCAGTGTGAATAATTTATGGGTTCACTTTATGAGTAATAGAAATCAGTCAGTCTTCCGTAGTCAATGCTGGGAAAGAATATCGTTCAAGTAGAATATGGAGCATTCCCTTCTCTTGTCACAAAATGGAGGAAGGAGGGTTTCCCTCTGTGCCTATAAGTTTGGACATATCGATATAGAGTGGGTTATGTCACGGCATGCCCGCAGAATTCATTCACACAAAACCAAAACTATATACCGTATATTAATAGTGTAGAAACAGAATGAAAATACATACATCACAACATTTCAAACCAGTCCATCCGTACACTGCCACTTTTGCCAGTCAGCTCAGTTTGTAAAAATAATGGAAACCGAAAAGAGAAAAACCGCTTAGTAGAAACAACACTAGGCATTTGGTCTATGTGACCTACACAGCTGCTGGGCACTTCCAACAAAAAAACCAACTTTGTTATTATTTCTGGTAATCATCATCGTCATCATGTGCCCATGGATGTACGGTTTGTTTGCTGGCCACGTTGGAGTGAGTGAAGTAAAGTAAATGAGTGCCTTCCTTTCTTCTCTTTTTGACAGGGAACGTTGGTCTTTGGGACCAAGTGATGGCAATGAAATGGGTAAAAGAGAACGCTGCCAAATTCGGGGGGAATCCGGAATCGATCACACTGTTTGGCGAGAGTGCTGGTGGAGGATCAGTGAGTTTTCACCTGCTTTCACCATACTCACGAGAATATATCACCCGGGGCATCATCCAGAGTGGCACACTGAACACGCCATGGAGTATTATGGATGCGAGCACAGCGAAAGACATTGCTAGGAAATTGGCTGTTGACTGCAACTGCACGGAAGCGGTTAGTAAATTTTATTTGACAAAATGACTAAGAACATTACACCAAAAGTTCAGAAAAAATACTTTGTTCATATTATGCATAAGTCTGGTCATTAAATAATCAAAGCCACGCATGTTGCCAATTTTATCATCAAAACTATGCATTCATGAGAAGACATTATTATTAATATTGAACGCAGTCATATACCGACATTCCCACTCCGACTTTAAAGTGCATTTTTCAAGGACACCGTAGTAGTAAGTTGTCTATTTATGTATAAGAGAGAAAATTGTTGTTGTGCGAGAAATCATGGAACAAAGTAACCAAAAGGAGTATACTTTGTTATTAAAGCTGTTTCAATCAGCAAATAAGCATTTTTTTGCAAATTTGATTGTGACATTCAACCCAATAATAATAATGCATACGCGTGTTCAATAATTATCAAGATTACAACAAAAAATAGTACACTATTATACCTACGTCGCTTAGTTTAAATGAATTTTATGTGTTCTTTTTTGCTACTTGAAGAGTCTTAAAATATGTGTTATATGATGAATGCATGGAATTCTTTGGACTCTGTGTTTCATTTCTTGGTCGTAACCGTAACACTTCTAAACGGTGATCTTCATCTTATTTCGTATTCTACCGTCGATCTCTGTTCACGTTAACATCCTGAGTCAACCTTTCAAACCCACGAAGAAAAAGGAACCCTTCTGTGAATTCTATACTTGTGTAACCTTTCAACAGAACGATTTTTAACCAAGAAACAGGGCTACCGTTGCAAATTACAATGTGTGTAGGCTTTCCAAATCTTCTACAAGAAATTGATATGCAAGGAAAGAGTATCCACAGTTTTGAAAGTGAAAAACATGCACTTTCAATTTCCTAAGCGTGGGCTGAGGAAGTATCGCTTTTCCAACAAGTTTCTCAAAAATAATTGCTACGCGGAATTTCTGCGTGAATGTCGGGAGCAGACACAAAAGCGCATATCTTACTCAAGTAGCTGACCGATGCTGTCACTTTGACTGTATATAATCTTATGTAGATTGACATTCTCCATTTTATTTTCATTCCTTGCAGACGGAAGCAGATACGCTGCAATGTTTGCGGGATTTACCAGCTGCCAACATATCTGCTCTACAATGGGAAAGCTATTCCCCAATAATGCGGTTTCCCTCTACTCCAACAATTGACGGGAAGTTTCTGCCAAAACATCCGATAGATATGCTCAAGGAAGGTGACTTCAAAAAGGCTGAATTGTTGATTGGTTCTAATCTCAATGAAGGTAAGAAACTTGTACACTGATTGATTATAAAAGAACTAAGCACTTACATAATCTGATGTGATGTGAGCAAATCAGAATTCAGAATGGCCATGGATATTTGTGCCTTGTGCACAACATGGTATTATCTATAATGCTGTGCATTCACATAGCGCCTTGTTTGTTTTTTACTCCCATCCAATTCACCTCTTTAACTTGACATCGCATCACATTCCCTTTCCTGTTAAGTGAAGCTTTAAGATTGCCACTATTGCCAGTTCCTTTTCGTTTTCGTATACGATGTTTGCTGTTTGGTCTGATCATCATTGCATTTCTAAGCTGCAAGAATAAATCAAATGTCTAAACTTCCAAACATCAGGATAGAAAAAGAAAGGAGGGTTTTTGAGCGTGTCTTATTTGCTCGCTTTTTACTTTGTAAGCAAACACCTAACCGAGAGAGCATGTTTGTTTTTGTTTACCTTCTCATTAGTGAGGATGGAAGAAATATATATATATTATATATCTCCATACACTATTGACATAATAGAGAATGTGCATATATTTAATACTGAATCTATACATTACAATATGTAACACATACCCAAAGTCTTTCTACGAATTATTGAATAGTAAGTGAAAATATAATATATGTATATAAATATGTATATACTATGAATTACAATATTGCTAGACTATAGGATGTGCATATTATGTATTAGTATCACTCCTTCATTGAGACAAATAAAAAATCTTTTTACAATAAACAGATATTGAATAGAAAAGACTCTATTCGCTTCCAATGTTTGATTGAGCTGCTGGACTGGCACATTTAAAAAGGAAAAGTGGATTTATGTGTACCTAAAGGGAATTAAATACAATGGTTTAAGTGACACGGGTATGGAAACTAGCATGCAAAAAGATTGGATAAAATACACTACTATATTAGTTTCAGGAAATCATGCGCCAGTTCACGCTTAGTGATGCGGCAAATAAGAGAAAGGAGATCATCTAGAGAGTCAAGCGTTTTATAGACATGCTTAATTTTTTTCCTTTCCTCCATGCCTATTTATTTTAAAGGGACACAAATTACAAACTCCTTTGTATTTGAAGAAGAAAACAGTTTATTTTTAGACACGTTTTTTGATGCGAAGATAACTAATGACATTGCCATCATATTAGATATATTGAGGACATAATGATCTACTTTTATTTTAAGTAGTTTTGATAACTTAAGTGATGGATGACAAAGCAGAGAATAGAGAAGGTATAACTGCTTTCACCAGACCAGATATAGCTAAGCTGCATTTATGTCGTTGTAATAGGGTTACACATATCTGTTATATTCGCTATTTGCAAAAAAATTTCCTTTACAGTCAATACAAGCGCTTAAATTATAGATTGACTGACATCACGGTGAGGTATGGTTTAGACCAAAGATATATATTGCTTTTGCTAGTGTGGTGTATATGTAGTAGTAATATGTTTATGTAGGTGCATGCCTATATACTGCATTACATGATGAAGTCTTTCGTCGAAAGATTATCATCAGAGCGGAAATTTCCACCATTAAAAATACACAAGCTTAAGTGAATGTCTAAAGTTTTCATCGGTAGAACAAGGAGAAAGGAGCAAAGGGGATATTTTTCATATGAGCACTTGAGTGTAAAAACACCTTTGTTTCCCTCATTCTCCTAAACATTTATTGTGACACAATCACACACATAAAGTCACATGCAGTATAGTTCCCAACTTTGTTACAGAAGTCATCAATAGGTTAAGTTAACGAGGCAAAGAAAAGTGAAAAGGGGAACAAAGATTCCTTTTAAGATATGCAGAAAGCTATCCGTCTTTCTGACACGTCGTTCTAACTGAAAGGACGGTATTGTAGACGTGGAGTGACTATGTGATACTTTGTTGAAAGCTTGTAACAAAGTCTCCCATTTTCTTTTCTAGAGTATCGGCTACTGGGGTAATGTAGAATTGCGAGCTGCAAGTTTGCAAGTAACTTTACCACTTGTGTATCTGTATGTAGGTATTTTAGGTACTAGAGTGGTTGCAAAATAGACAAGTAACTTGTGTTGACAACCCTAGAAAGAAGTTTGGCAAAAAAATGCTCTTACTCCAATTTTCTATATCGTTGACGTTGTATCACATTGTTGTTTACTGTCATGCTCGTGCCGGATGCTTTGTTAGCGGGACTCAAAAAGAACAAAACAAAAATAAGATGTGTGTGTTTGTGCTTGAAAATAAGTTGTTTAAGGACCTTATTCAAAAAAATGCCTACCTGAGTGATATGTTTCATTCATGTTTATATAGAGTATAATTATGGGTATGTACTAGTACTAGTCTTATGTGGTAAATACATTTGAAGACTGCCAAAAGTAAAACTATGAAAAACCCCTTTGTCTCAATTCCATTTCCGGCCTTTGCCAAAGTACCAAACGTAGCAATGAGTATAATATTTTGTACTTTTCCTCCAATTTTGTTTTGGTTTGTCATTGTAGTTTTGCCAAAAATATCGTGACAAATCTCACTTACTTCAATGTTTCAAACTATTCTTAAATGTATAACTTATACATCAATGCATAAAGTCATGATCGCGTCTTGTAGAGAACAATCAAATACTAGACAAATAAAAATAAAATATTAAATATTATAATAGTACATTGCTCAGAATAATACTATTATTCTGATTCTTCTCACTTTTTCTCTTTGCGTGTAAAAACACCCTTTGTATATTCCACAATACATCGAAAAATGTAGCTGTCTCACTTTCCCCGCTTCACCTTTGTAGAACTTTATCTTCACGTATTATAAGTATTGCTACAAGTGTGAAGTGTATTGATTGAAATGTATGAAACTTTTGCTCCTTAGGTTTTAGGACTATGTATGTAGTTCCAACTCATTTGTAAAATGTGTGTATTTTCTATCTTTACACAGGCACGTACTTTATCTTGTATGACTATATCCAATTCTTTAAGAAGGATGGAGACAACTGCCTTCCACGAGAGACGTTTCTCGACATACTCGAGAATGTGTATGGCAACTTGACCAATGTGCAGAAGGATGCGATTCGGTTTCAGGTATGCAATGCCAATCCCAACAACAAAACTTTTTCACGAGTAATTAGATAATTTCATTTAGTAGCATTTTGCAAAAAAAAGGCTTTACATCACTGTAAGTATTTGAAAATACATATAAAAAGGCAATCATTTCAGTGTTTCTGTTTAAAAAAGGAAAGTAAATTTATTTTTTTTGGTGATGTGAATGTATTAATAATGTAGTTACAGACAAAAGTTGAGCTTAACATCCAAACCCTGTAGGCCTTGTTATGGAATGTGTATTTGTTTTCGTCTGAAAACCAGAGCCAAATGACTTCTCAGAGAAAGTTTCATTCCCCAGTGACTATTTTCGTCCACAATCACAGGCCTGAAGGACATGAGTTTATCTCATTCTAAGTTGATGGTTGAATTACTTTCCTCGTTGTCCAATAAAGCTGGTATTTATACAAATCCTAGCAGTTAAAACGGATGCCGACTTGTTGTTTGTATCATATCAATATCATTATTTATCCGTACTGTACGTATGTCTTAACATTTTTCTCTAAATTTGCCAATGACAATCTAAATGTATCAAGTCAGACGAAAAACGGTATTGTTGGGTTTAAACAAAAATGCGTGAAGCTTCTATCTATGTATGTACCTATTCATCTTGAAAAAACTTAAATGTGCTAGACTTACAGTTTTTCTTATTGTCAAACAAATTGCATTTAATGAAGATTAGAAGACGGTCGAAATAATATAATTCAAGTTGTTTGAACGCACACATTTATGTTCATTATCATTTAGAGACAAACATACGTCTACATCATTGTTTGTTTAAAATGAATTCATCAAGTGTACTTTCCTTTGTCTTTCTTTCTGCATCTCGCTCTCTCTCTAGTACACGCACTGGGAAGACCCAAAGGATCCTTGTAAAGTGACTGAAAAGTTTGCGGACCTTGTTGGCGACTATTATTTCATTTGCCCAACCAACAAATTTGCGGAACTGTATGCCTCTCACAACGCACCAGTTTACTACTACTTTTTCACTCAGGTTCGTTTCTCTAAACTTTTAGATGCTTTCTCTCGATGCTTCCTGAAGAAAAAAAAATTAAACAGAAGCAAGCGGAATCATCCTTGCTCTGGTAATGATCAAATCAAGTAGTTTCCATTGAATGAATGGCTCTATGTAACACGAGCATCAGGACTGCTAGCTACAGTCCTCTAATGGACAAGAAAAGCTCGATTTTTACATTTCGAGAAGACTTGCAGTAAATGTGTACAGAATCATTTTCGTTCTTATACCGCGCTGGGAAAAATGGGAGCGGTGACGATAATGGTGAAAGTAACTTTTATTGTAAGTTTAATTTCCGCTCTAAAAGTGTCCCAAAAGGCGATCAAAAACTTGAGTGAAAATCATTACTGTGAAGTGACGAGGTAATTTAATCTTTCAATTACAGCGGACAAGCACTAACCCATGGGGTGAGTGGATGGGAGTGATGCACGCTGATGAGATCGAGTATGTCTTTGGCCTACCATTGAACGGATCCACGGGACATACTCGGGAAGAGAAGGAGCTCAGTAAAAGAATCATGAGATATTTTACAAAGTTTGCGGAGACAGGGTAAGACATTCCTGAATTTCAATGGCAATTTTTATTCTTTTAGCAGTTTAAAGAAGAAAAATAGGCTAACATTTGGATACACTGTCAGTGCAATTGTTCATCCATGTGGTAAATTTTGATCGTAAATCTACAGTAATAAGAAAATATTGCACATCGTCAATTAAAATTATGTGAAGACAAGCAAAAATAGTAATCCATGTATCAAATATTTAGTGAAAATGTATATGTGAATTAGCAAAACACTTTATACAAGACCCATGGCAAGCGACAAAACACAAAAAAAAATATTAAGATAGCTCCCCCGATATTTCTTGATTTTATACCTACGACGAGAAAAAACACCCGCAAATTTTATTGTGCCTGGCTGTAGTGTGGTAGTAGGCTAGCTATGAAAAACTATGAGCTTCACCATACCCCATAATATCGCACCTCTCGTAGCAATATATGTGTAATACCTATTTACAATTTACCACTTATCTATGTGAATGTGTGCTTAAATGATAACTACATTTTACAGTTTCTATATTTTGGAAACTTTCACCCCGTCACTCCTTTAGATAATCTTACCGATGCTTATACTACCTTTAATAAAGTACTTTGGTAAACTAAACCCTGAATGATATAGCAGTTAAAAACTGTTGGTATGATTTGTAATTTTTGTAGACTTGAAATAGATTAAATTACCTTCATCCCCAACGGTATATGTAGGTATTAAATATTATGTACATACAGTAAATTCCCAAATAGACTCCCTCTCAAAAATTGCTCACCCCCTCAAATCTACGAACTGAAAAGTCGGTGAAGTATTTACTTTTTAAACGTCCCGGCATCTATTTGGGAGTTTACGGTACACTTTTAGTATTTTCTAGAGACATGTACATATTTTAAACAATAAATAAAAATATGATTTGATAATATGTGTACTTTACCTAATGTTGCACCTTGCATCATAAAATGTCATGAAAGATTAATGCGTATAATTTTTTTGAAAAAATTCATTAAAAATAAAAATAAATTAGTAGTTTTATCTAATGTGATTTATGCAAAAGGAGACATGTACGCGACTACAAAGTCTGGTCTATTCTTCATCATTCTATTCTAATATTTCTCTATTGCAAAATATAGCTACACTTTCCTAATAGACTTTCCCTGCAATGCAATATATTTATTCTCAAAGACTGTTTACGTACCTTGTTTACAAAAAGTACTATGTATGTATGTATTTATAGATGATGTAATAATAATAATAATAATAATAATAATATAGACTGCGATAATCTACTCCTTTATAATGTCTGTTGGTATTTTTGTGTATGTGTTATGTGTCTGTCCTCCCCTGTGTATATAGCATCTTGTTACTGTTCGCCTTGCCCATCCATCTTCACAAGCACCTGAGCACGGTAACCACCTCGACTTTTACTGCAATTGGTATTGGTATCTCCTTCTTCACGGTACCGATAAGTTCTACAACCTCTCCACCTGTCTCAAATTCTGTTGTTGTTACCACCTCCTCACCCAATCAATTGTGGTAGGCGCATTTCCTATAATATACTTGTGCAATTCAAGTACAAACTCTCGCTCGCTACTCTACTAAAGACATAAGTCTTGTTCCAATACGATCAAAATAATTTTCTCTCCTTTTGTTTTTTTTCTCGCGATATCTTACTGTTCAAGAAGGTGCATTCTCTCAGCCTTTGTTCTTTTTGTGTTCAAACAGCCGTAGGGGTTATTTTTCTTTGCTGACAAAAAATTTATAAAGTGCAAAGAGTAGACAGATAAAACAAGTAGACCATTTCTCCATTATGTTGTTTTTCTTCTGTTTTGTCTTACTACTAACATTTCACTACTGCCACAAAAACAAGCTACTAAAACCCAAACTATATATATATAGCTTTCTAATGGTCTTTAGTATATATTGCTAATTGAACGAAACAAACAAGGAAAACACTCCTCTCCATATATTATACCATTTATATACAGGTTTTCAGTGTTCTTTAGCTCCCTCAAATTAAATGCTTGATTGAAGTAAACTATAACACAAATGTGAAAAGAAAATATTTAAGCAAGAATCTTAATCGCAACATTCAGCGAAGTTAGAAACGTAAGGGAGAAAACATCGTTTTCTTAAAGTTCCTCTTTCCCCGACATTTGCCATTTACCAACTTGGTACATTATACCTAATTTGGTTTTGTTGTAGTGTGTATATCAATAAAATATGTATATGAGCATGTCGTCGGCTTGTTTTCTTTCCTTTGTATTTGCACTAAAAGACAGTAAAATCTTATTGAACTTATTGTAAATTGCATGACGAAAATTAGCTTGCTTACATGGTGCATCATTTAAAATTGATGTTCTGCTATTAGTTTGTCCTTATTGTTTGATACTCATACAACCTACTTGTTCTACTTCAATTGAAAGTGATTGCTGCTTGTAGAATTTTGCAAACTTTGCTTTTAACAAAAAATACCGTCCACATTTTTCTCCATCATAATCATGAATAATCCAATTGTATAATCCATCAATGGTACGTAGCTGAAAACTTGACGCGTAATTACATGTGAAAAACGTACATACATTTGTTTGTAAAGCGCTTTTGTTAAATAATAAAAATGCTTCCTTATTACCTACGTATATAATTTTCCAAGTTTTTACCTATAACTGTCTCCACTCCATTTCCGCTGTTCGTGCTAAAACCTTAATTGATTTGAAGTCTAATTAAAAACATAGTTTGGAATTGGAAGATTGGAAATATTTTCAGCTACATACTACTGGGTATACTTGACCTCACGAATGGGGTGCAGACTAATTATCATAAACAAAGACGGGGGTTGATGTGAAAAAACTTTCGTTTAATTTGAAAGAGTAGTCAGGAATTCAATTTTGTAAATACAATTTATACATGATTTTATACTTGACAGTATGAAAAACTCATAATTGTGGATGAGGAATCGCAAAGCTTTCATTGTGTCATTGTGGATCTAATGCAATATTCGCTTTTAAAGAGTATTTACTTAGCCAACATTTGCCACTCGATGCAAAAAGCAGGAAATTATTAACTAACGTATATTTTGGAATTTCCTTAAGCTAGCATGATTTAAAAAATCTTTCTTCTAATTATAAAGGCGCCCAGTAGATGAAAATGATGGGGAGGACTGGCCGCTATACACAAAGGCAGACCCAAGCTACTTTGTTCTCCATTCACAGAAGCGAGGAACAGGAAAAGGTCCGAGAGCGCATACATGTGCATTTTGGAACGAGTTTATGCCTGTGATTACAACAGGAACTTCATCACGTAAGCAAATCATGAATCTCTATAAAAAGTTGTTCAAGAAGTGTGTTGTTGACCATCTTATGTGTAGGTTTGTTAATTAACGGATATCCTTCTGTAGGTGGCCAACTAAGTTTTTTGCAAAACAGTTTCTTTCAAGTAATGATCATCAGCTTTGTAGTACATAGGTAGGTTAAAGTAAAACAAACCAAATTGTACTGCATATGATTATCCTTATTGAATAATACAGAAAGCGAAAGTTGAAAGTACATTGCAGAGGAAAATGTATGCAAAACTATTTATACCCGTGGGCAGTGCAGTATTATACCATATTATACGGTTAAACCTGAACACAAACTCAGAAGAAAAAAAAAAATTCGCTGTTATAAAATCTAAAATACTGCAGTCAACATGAGTAAAAGATCAAACCAAGAGAAAGTAATCGATCATTAGAAAAAAATAAAGAAAGTGACTTTTTTCTTCTTCTTTTTGCAGTTCCTGGTCGCTGTGAGAAAGATAGATGGGGAACAAGTGGTGCGTCACCACCAACTCTTCACCAGCGACATATCACCAGCTTACACGGATGCATGATTCTTATCACACTTGCCTCAACATTGATTGTCCTCTTGACAGAATTTGACATTCTTAACCACTTGCATCTTCTCGTCTCCGATGATGACACTTCAGCTCCACTTTGTAGAAATTCTTCAGTTCATTATAGTGACGATAATGACGGTTTCTCTGGCAATAAAAAGAGAATTGAAGCCAGTTCAGTTAATGTAGTGATGCATTGTCGGTTTAATAAAGACCTACAAAACCAACAACTTCATCATCCTTCTTTGAACAGTCTAAGTCTCTGTAACTCAGCTAAGTGTAATCACCATGGCGACACTTTAGCCTTTTCCCTTTCATCAAACTAGTAAAAAATGCTGGTCTTGTAGATAATTTATTTACGCATGACAATTTTTATAAACCCTTAATGTAATGCTAGAAAGAGAAAGTAAGTATATAGAATGGCAAGAGCGATGTATGTGCATTAAATTTATTATAGGCATGCTATACATAATATGTATATATCAATCGATGTAACTTTCAAGGAACGAAGTAATATCAACATAATACACATGCGGAGAAAAAATATTATCACCTCTGAATAATATATAAGTAACTAATTTGCACTGGTATTGTTGTGGGTTGAGTATATTGGTTAAGTTTGCGATTAGGGCAGCGTCCTACTAAATCAAGCCAATAATTCTCAATTTGCGTTTTAAACCTTTCAGATATTCTGAATTAGTACTAATATATGATGAAGAAATCAGAACAGTGCATCAAATAGGGCAAATTGTTTGGTTTTTGGTTATAGAATATTGTGAAAAGGCTCAAGTAAACCAAAACCATAATAGGTGCTACCAGAAATTTATTAAAGATTCACATAATGACTTTAGATTTGGCATTTGGCGCAATAATGTATATACATACCTAGAAGTAAATACATAGACAAATGAGAGAGAGGAAAAAGATATTTTCGTCGTTACAAGATTCAAGAAGAACGAAAAATAAAAGTAACCGTGCGTCATTTTAAAAGAAACATCCACGGTCACACTAATTATGTCTTATTGCAGCCAGAACTTTAATTATAAGTATAGAACTTTGTTAAATAAAGACATTTGTTTGATGCTAAATCCTTTACAACTTGATGTAGATACAGAGAGCTACATAATATGTATTATGCTAGTTTATTTATGTAGAGTTGTTGTAATGAGATGGGTTAAGTTCAGTTGATCTTGATTTTACCCTATGATTCATGACATACTCAGTGTGCAAATAGGAATACATATAATCATTGTGCTCTCAAGAATAAAGAAATATGTCAATGCAAAGTGCTGAAATACAGAGGCATACTTATGCAAATATTTCATTGTATGTAATATTTTGCTGAGAAAACACTGATGGAAATCTGATCTTGCTTGGACTATGATGATAACATAAGTTTAAAAACAATAAATGGTTGTGCATATTTTATTAACTTTTATTGTTTTGGAGAAAAGAAACAATTTCCAGCTGAATCTGTCAATAAACACAGTAGACCAATAGCCCGTTTTCAATTATAGACTAGAGTATGCAGTTTTAATTGTAATTCAAGAAATACCATGAGAATCTCTATGAAATGAACTTAGAATATCGAGGCACACCACGAACAGCCATTATATATGCATTAAACGACCGACATGGATATTGGATAATGCGCTATTTTAAACTTTTGATTTGTGAAGCAGACAAATATAATGTGCTCTCAATCTCAAGTATGTATATGACAATGTTCAGAAAATGAGAATGTTATATAGTTTTGTGTGCAGAAGTTGAAAATGATAAAGCCGTTTCAGGCTTTATATCTTAGGGCTGTGCCTTGAGACAAGTTAACACTAAGGGCTATAGAAAAATATAAATAATATTTAAGAACTATTTAAGATTGCTAACTAATTTTATTCTTTAAGTCTACTTCCTCAAATTTAACTGTATAATTAAAAACTCGATTATAATTCCAATTCCATATTATATATCGGGATATATGGCAATCTACAGTATATATAATACGGTGTGTTCCAAACGCAAGCGATGAATAGTATTTACAGATACACAGTTTCTATTAAGTGTATTTAATGTGTGCATACAGCAATAGATAAAATAGGCACAAACGTTTGCCAAACTAAATGGCTAAAACAGAAATCTTAGAGTAGTATTTGTAAGAGAAGTGAAGTTATAGTTATCTCGCATATGTGCAGCAATTTGCAGAAAATATTTAGTTTGCCGTTATCAACTTTGCTTATATTTAATTTACACTATTGCATGTCGGGGCATGTAGTTAAACTTTGTTAATAACAAAATTGCTTTGGTGAAAACCAATTTAAATACTGCATTAAATTAAAACCTGTCCCTTTTCATCCTTGAATAATATTCATTTATATTATTTATTGCGAAAATTTTAATGTTGCTGCATGTAAAAATAGTTTAAAAATCATACTGAGGACAAATAATCAATAATAAATATTTATAAAAAATATGCTTTCTACGGATAGAAAGCATATTTTCCTTAATAACGTTTCTCATATCTGTTTAAAGGGACAAAAGTTCGATTTCCTCACAGCGAGGGCAAATGGTAATATATTTACTGATATATCGCATAGGATTAAGGAATATACTTAATTAACCATGATGGTATTATATAAGTAATAAACTCAAATGTATTGTGAAATACTAACTATAGAAATTTAGTACAATTTGTTTATGATTACGACTATGGCATAGTATATGCAATATATGTCGTTCATAAGATGAGAAAAAATGCTGAAATGCTAGTAGCGTAATTGGGATCATATCAATCATAGCAATATGATCGTTTATCAGTATTTAAGCCGTTAGTTTCGGTTAATATTATACCTTTAGAGCGTTAAACCATTCAATTTTAAATGATGTACCTGCAAACTATATACATTTTGCCATCAAGATTATTATCATCAAATTAAATTCATTTCTGCGTTGGAAGTACATTATTATTATTATTTCAAGTATATGTAATTGAATCAAATAGAAGCAGAGGAAAAGGTGCGCTAGATTTCTAAATGGAAAGTAATGTGGTTTTAAGTAGACATCTAACCTTATAATTATCAAGATTTGTTTGTTTGTTTTTACCCTAAATAGAAAATAGAATCTTTTACCTCTTTTCCATGCAGAATTGCCATTTTAATGACGAATATAAACATACATTATATAGCGTCCCATACAGACAAGAATAACGATAAGTCATCGATAGATCAATTGAATTGGTTATAACGGAAATCAGAAACTATTTCGAATAGTTTAATTGATTAATAATCGATTATTCCAAATCCTTGAAAGAACCGAGAAAGGGATGCGAAATTTGATGCAAAGTAAAACAATCGTAAATACAATGATGATTCTAGCGCAGCTTAC
>JAQIXW010002231.1:0-16196 GCA_034700685.1 Willowsia buskii | reverse complement strand
TTTTTTTTGGTGATCAAGCAAACCTTAAAAGATCTATAATTTTTAAAGATAAGGATGTGAGCTCAGGTTAATAATAATCACGTATGCCAAAAAAATATTTGCATTTTACAAGTAGATTTATTTACCTATAAACAGAGTGCTACATAGCGTAAGATATTTTTACAGGTTGCAATGATCGTTATCACAAAAAATAAACTGAAACTGCACAGGAAACGTCACCTTAAAGAACCGACATCAAAGCTCATTATCTTACTTCGTCTGTGCAGTCGTTCATATATCTACACCATATACTTCTGAACATAATACGCAGCTCAACTGGGAGCAAGTATACTTGTAGGTATTAGCGCCTTTGGAAGCTGTTCTGTAATATCAACATAATTATCAAGAAGAAAAGTATCATCAGCAACCGCATCACCATCAACAGCAAACAACTAACAGCAAAAGAAGCAATATTATCGTCTCTAAACATGTTACTTATTGCATATTATTGCTTTTTACTTGTTCTGGTGTGAATGAATCTTTTGAAGACATAGAGCATATTGTAAGTTTGTTTGCTGCTTATCAGTATCCATCGTTAATACGAAGATATTATGGTGAGCTGCCAGACAGCAATAGAAAAAGCAACGAGTGGAGTATGCTACTCTGACGTGACTGTTCATTAGACCGATTACTACTGAAGGTGCTCTCACTACCAGAAATACCAGAACTGCTGAGAGGTAAATCTTTATGTAATGAACAAAGTCAGTTTATTGTAGCGCTCTAAACAACACATATTTACCTGTTTTTAACAGATTATTTTGATATGACAAGCAAACAAGGTCTCCATTTTTGTAGATATGATAGAAGAACCAACTGCTGAGCTTAATTCAATATAAGTCAGAAGAAGAGTTGCTATTATTATTATTATTATTATTACTCTTATTAACCTCATATATGTCAATTAAATACAGAACTACATAATTAGCACGAAAACTTTTCCATTTATTCTTTGCTACTATGTGCCTACTTTTAAATTGACATGCACAAGAAGTAAAGATAGAGACGGATGTTGCTGATGCTATACAGTTGAGTGCATTAATATGAATTCCTAAAAGTATATAGATAAAACGATGATGGTAGAGATAATGCATTATAAAATCAAGAATGCAGCACAGGCAGTCGTTGTTTGGCGCTGTAGACGTCGGTAAATAAGATTGACGATAGATAATAATTACTGATCCGTCAGAACCTATAACGCATTTTCAGAGTGAATAATGCAAACTGCAGACTACCTGCTTATTAAACGAGAAGCAAGCAGAATGAAGACCATTTTTATTTGCCGAGTAATAACAATGAAATCTAAGGTGTAATATACACACATATAGGTAATCATTTCTTGATTGTAACAAAAGATACCGAATAAAATACTGAAGCAACAATCTAATTTTGCATTTAAAAATCTTCTAAACAAACACAGCAATGGACAAGTAAACAAGCTAGTTCTCGATGCCAAATTGTTACACAAAGAAAGTCTGCTCTCTGTTGATTATCTCTCTCGGTTTTACTTTTACATGTGGTCAGAGAAAAAACCAAATGCCAGCTAGAAGTTTAGGTACGTGCAAACATACATTTAGGGAATTCTTAGACAACAACTCATTATATATTTCTGCAAAAAAATACGGGAAACTCCCTTTTAGGCTTTGACTACTATAGCTGGAGGCATTTTCCTAAGAGAGCAGGTCAATTTTTTTGTACTCTTTTTTTCTATTTCCTTTTTGCAAACGAAAAAAAAACTTTGCTAATTAAATTCGCAACAACATTCGCAGTGGGTGGAAGGACACGGCACTGAGAAATCCTTACCCCTTTAAATTAAACACCTGCTGAGTGATTCCTCAATTTTCCCAAAATTGCACAATTTAGATTTCAACTCACTTACACTCAATGATACATTTTTTAATTCAATGTACGTAACTCTATTCACAAAATTTGCAGAAAGAAAAAAATGACAGCATTCGCGTATTGCCCCATATACTAAGAATGGAAGGTTGGGAAACATTTTTGGAACAAAGCTATGTCCTTAGTTAATCATATTTAAGAGAGTTATCACGTAGCATATTTCCTACTTGCCTGAAATTGCGTAAGATAACAATTTATAAACAATAAGGACTTTGTGTGTATCTAGTACATTCAAGTCAACCTGAGCCAGGAGCTCATTTGGTATTCATTACCCGACGTCTGCTCCGTCTTGGTCCAGTACATCTTACAAGGTTTCATATTATATTCCAATTTATCAAGCAATCTGTGTTGCTTTATACAATCAATGTTAAATACCAAAGCGCTGTGCAATGTACTACTAGACACCATATCGTCGTGCAACGTTATTCTCTCTTAATTTTATTATATCTAATTTCATTTTTATTCTGCAGTAAATCCACACTTTTTTCGGGAAAGAATCCATTGCACAAAGAAAAACATCATATGGGTAATCTCAAATGAAAAATCTTAATTTAAAATTCATGACAAGTTGTCAGTACAAGAGCAAAAACTACAGCCCAACTATGCCAAGCAATTCATCAATGTGTATCTCGAGCAAAGTCTCGGGAAGTAGCCGAAGGTATTCCAACTTTCATTCATGCAACGATTCTCATGAAAATCTCTATCGAATCACTCATGCAATCTCTCTCCTTCAGAATAGACATGTGTAATGTGAGTAACATGTTTAGTACGCACCACGCACAATCAACATAAATAAAAACAATGCGTTACAGAGTGCGTAAGTAATCATCATAATTAAGTTCGACTCCTTCAATCTATCCTTCCACACCGAAATAATGATAAAACCTTCCTCTTTCCCTGACTAACTTGTCCATTTCAATTTACACCGGAAATTATTCAACAAAATGCAGCAGCCTCCTCCTCGCGTCTTAATTCAACAACATAATTACACATCGAGAATGTACCACACGTTCATACACATTCATCATCCACTTGGCAAGTATATCATCAACGCGAATGGTGGTGATGATGATCATGTGAAGCTACCAGTTTGTTTGCTGCTAGCCGGTGTACACAGCCGGACTAACTAGCGGACATCCATCTATCAAGTAAACAAAGTTAGCTCCAATTGAAAATTACTAGAGAAAGGGCTTCACTAATCCATAAAAAGATAAGGATCAACCACGCCAAAACTTTTGAGTCAGCCAGCAAGAGCATCAGTGAAAGAAGACAGAATAAACTGTCGATATTCTTTTATATAATTGCTATACACAGCAGAGTTCTACTCGTTACGCACCGTAGGAATTTATGTGTATTTAATTTGATTGGCGTAGGCAGAGCATACACAGAATGAGCACTCTAGCGAAAGCACGACAGTTGGTAAAATATTTGAAGGGATACGGAGTTGATGTAATTTACTTTAATTATGATTGCTTTTCTCAGGTTGAGAGTCTCGAGTCGAGTAGTAGCGACTAATAAATGTTGGTGTTTTATGTTGATAGGTAAAAAAGGTAAGCTTTCTTGTTTTCAAGCCGGAGAGAGCACTCATTTAATTACTGAGAGCTTACCGAGTTTTTGTAACATCTTGATATCTACGTGAAGCAATTTTGAAACAATTGCTGCTATAATATACATACACACACACACACTGTGTCAACCTAGTTTTGTGCAGGACGCAGAGATGTGAGATTGCACAGCTGCACAGGTTAACCGTGAAAATGGCTCAAGTAAACAGATGAACTATAATATTAGGTATTTTTATTCGGGTTCATTACTGCATTTGGTGAGTGAGCGAGAGGACAAGACGGTATCAGTTCCTCTTCAGCATGTACGGTGTGAGCAGTGAGCAATGCCGGCTGTAGGCTGTAAGTTAGCACAATAAATGCTGCTATCATCATCACACCGGGAAATAAACAAGAGATGCACACTTATCGTAAATTGGTTTATTTATATAATCAGCACTTACACACTCAAAGCCGGTGGTGTCCCTCCTTACGTTTTTGGGAGAGTTAACAGGGCAATAAAACTTGGTAATGGACCGTTGAGGGTTGTGTTAAGAGGACAATGAATGGTGATATTTACTGGAGATATACAAACGCAAATTTAGAGACTTTTGTTTGTCTTTTGATGCTTAGAGGAATAGAATGACCGTATGTTGCTTCAAGTCAATTTAATAGACTATATACGCTCGGAAAGTATTTAAGTTAACCATCAGGTATGCTATTATCAAGTTTAAAACTTTACACGGGAAAAATAGCTAAAAAATTAGAAAATTCCAAGCACGATGATGGAATTCCATTCTACCTTGGAGAAACTGGCTCACAGTGGAGAAAGTCCTCAACTTTTACCCTATACGATGATGGTATGTACGAGAATAAAATCATGTTGAAGCATGCAACAGTACTGTATAATATGTGCCTGCTTGTACATTACAAGTATGAACGTACATATGAATGCAAGAAGAACATTTACCAAAATCCCCAAACTGGCGAGTTCTCCTGGGTGTTATGGCCTTTTCATCAAGTCATTTTTATCAAGACACGATCGGCCATAACTCAGATAAATTACTACCAATGCCTGCTCCCACAATAAATGATCATAATCTGTGCTGAGCGTTCGGAAACACGACTCCTATAGGGTCCTATATACTCCTAAATGACTTACATCCATACTTCTATGTATACATATTATATTCGCATATTGGGGCATGTACCTTCCTACCACTATTGCTATAATACATTATTGAATAAAATATAAAATGTTCACTTCGTGTAATGTCCGTAATTCGTCTTTTTGCTCCGTTAAACTGGAAAAACAACGTTTCATTATGGTCGTTGTCGTCCTCTGTTTCCTGAAAGATGACTGTTGTGTTGTTGTATAGTGTATGCACGGAGCTTTCTGCAATTTCCCGTTTTTGATGCCGAAGAGGATGCTGATGATAATCGTGCACATATAACTACTACTCTACTGCTTACTGAATTCTCTAATTTAACAGCAATAAATAAAGCATTTTTCCTCCAGCCTTTTGTCGTCTCTGTCGCTCTCTATGTGTGTGCGTTATTGCTTTCATTCCTGAAAAGACATTTATTAGCAGATGAACAGACAGAATCTCTAATAATAATTTCTTACGGAATGGATGAAACTTACAGAGAGATGAGATCATCAAAATTGCAGACTTTATGTTTATCGATTCTACCAGTAAAAGGGTTTATACTCATGTTTCTTCACATGACCAATTCGATTTTTCAATCTCGCTCAACTGTCTAAAATATCCGCCTCTTTGGCCGTTTTATCTTTCCTACTTTGTAAAGTCTTTGTGTGCAGTAATATTCTCTGTATTTATATATATTTGAGTTTTGGTTTTGATGTGTCACCCTCTACGTCCTTCTTTGTCTCCGTTGTCAAATACACACCGTATCTCTCGTTTTCTCTCTGAGAAAATAATACAAAGTAGTTGTATTGTTGCGAGCTGCGACAATACAATGTATCAATTTTCAACTTTGTCTTTGATAGTACATGTTTTGCTGGTTTAAATACCACTACAACTGCAACAACTTCGAACACACACGCGTGCTTCTTTAGAACGAAAACAATAGACAGCAACTTGGCGAGTAGTATGGTGTGTGTATCTGTGTGTGGTTTCTTTTCTTCTTCACTACAAGGCACATCGTCATCCTCATCATCACGACGATGTACATACATATTCTACGAGCAGTTTAAAAAAACTTGTGTGTGTGTGATGATCACACACATAGTACATTTATAAGTCAAAGCACCGGGTATAGGGAGACTTGTGTGTTAAGTTCTCAGAGAAATGGAGAGAGAGAGAACATGCCGAGATAATGTTATTATTACTCATTCTTTGCCCATTGTTTCGTCCTTTTCGGTTGTGTGATTGTGTCAGAGTGGCGTTTAGAGGATTTTACGGCTGTCTTTGAGTCTCCTCATCCATTTATTTCCATCTCTTTCTCTTTTCTGGTTGTACGAGTCGTATGTACAATTTCGTTCTTTACTGGTGGTGGTGGTAGTAGTAGTAGTGAGCTGTTCTGCTGTATATTATTTGTGCCTACAGAATAGATAACTTTTGGGCTTTTGCTAGTAGTAGTGGTGCCATACTGATGATGATATGGTGGTGGTGGTTATTTAATAACTGACGTCTTTAGTTTGACATTTTGGCTCTCGGTTAATTTGTGATATCCTCCGCTGGTGAATTGCTTGCTGGCTTTCCTTTTACCTCCTTTTGTCACATCTTTCTTTGTCAAGTCTTTTTGCACACACACAAAACGCTACAACATTTATGTACACACGTAGGTATATGTATATTTAATATAAAGGAGTGCAGCTAAAGTAGTGCTCTGTGTGTACTTATCATCCTCCACCCAATTCATTACAAAATACTTTCATCATAAAACATTGCCTCAAATTTTCTCGGATGAAATTCCTTCCTTTCTTGTGCTCAAATTTTCAAAGCCAAATTCCCGCTGGTCCAATAAATGATAAGTAATCCGGTGGAAGAACAAAGATAATGTTTATATTCATTTATTATGCGAACTCTGAAAAGCAAAGTTGCGAGATACACAAAACATTACTACTGAAGCATGGTTGGAGAAGAAGAGCAAGAAGCTGCATAAGCAGGAGAATTGATCTGTTTATATAATCTACAATATATATAAGGGATGTATTACACTATTTATAGTTATTTACTAATTTACACTCAGTGCATGCATAATTTATGGTATTTGTTTACACGGTATAAGATTTGAAGGGGCGATAAGCTATGATGTGGGTATTTCCAGCTAAACAATGGTGGCAACATGGCTAAAAATCAATTTATTTATAACAACGTGACGAGCAATAGCACCAGGAGGATCAAAATCTCAAAATACACATCAACCCATCTAGTTTTCTTCGGGTTGTGAATTGTATACTCTAATTAATATTTGCAGATCCAGATGAAAACAATTTAAACAATGCAGATTCAGCGGGGGAAAAAAAACGAGAATCAAAAATAAGAAACAACAATTCGCAAAATTGTTTCATTAAACTTGTTAAAAGTTGCGTACTGTAACATGGCAAGAGAGGTGAAATATTATGACGTGTAAAAATTACGATCATCATTCCTTTTCTGAATAAACATAACGCTGATGGTGACGATGCTAATTATAATTGCGCCTCTTGAACCTTGATACACGAGTTGATGGATGTCAGACATTCCTATATGCCGTGGGCAACTCCTTTGCATTAGTGTCAGACGGATGAATTTCAGTGAGTAAAATTTTGCACAAGCTCAGCCAACATTTTTGTTTTGGCCCAAAGGAGTGCTAATTTTAGTAAACCGGTCAGATTTTAAAATGCTTAATTAAGAAAATTTTCATGCATTAAATATACCCCAGAGAGTACAAGTGAGTATCAACAAATAGAATATATTATTCTAGGATTTCTAGGATTTCAGATTGCAAATCATATAAAAAGAGATTTTATAGTTGGGGTAATAAAAGATTCACCAACACCAACCAACAAAATGATATACTGGTGATAAGTAATAACTCTGTGAAGGAAACGGTGATCATGGTGGCGGCGGTGGGGAATGGTGTGCTCCTCATTGTGTATGTATCATGCGATGCAAAGGGTTGATGGATAGCTAAAGCATAGGGCATTTCATTTCCCGTTTCTCTCGTACGACGTACCGCCTGAATCATCTTTTGCCTTCAATGATCCACAATTTCCCTGGCTAAAGAGCGCACTTTGCACACCACTGACTCTGATAAGGTGGGCGATTGAGTACTACTACTTTTCATTCTCCCCTGAAAAAAAACGGACGGAAAGTTGAGTGCGGATAATAATATTCCAACAAATGTGCATCTATCTATCTTTATTATATGATTACCATAATGCCAACTGAATTGGACATTTTCTACCGTATCAAAAAACTCAACTAAAAACTCGAGTACGGTTTTGCTTTTCACGACCTTAAAAGTCAACTATATAATACGTGATTGAGAGACCGAGAAGAAGAAGACGAGAGGAATATAAGTGAATTGATGATCACGATGATGATAATGTAAAGTGTCTTATGTATACAGCAGCAGAATCCTTTACTGGTGGTCTGTTTTTCTCTCTGGTCGTTGTTCTCTGTGCTACTTGACTTTATGTGTGCGTTATTACTATTCTGTTGTCTGTTCTTGTTGTAATCATTTTGTGTTATGTATTTTTATGATGAGGTTGAGCGCAGATGAAGGAGCACGTGCCTTTGCGGCAGATCATCAACCAAGCACAAAAATAAATTGGTACAGACAGATGCATACATTATATCTGCTGAATATTTCTATGTACTTTGAAATGGAAATCATAGAAGGAATCTTGTTTTGTCTGCTCGTTTTGTATTCTTACGGGATTCCATTTTATGATTATTCATATATATTTAAATGATGATGCTGATGAGGGTGAAGCAAGAAGAGCTGAGGTTTTCGAACAAAGAGAAGGAAAAGTAGTAGAGAAATATAAAGCAGGTTTGCTAGCACAGCTGTCATCGTAGATAAATAGGAGCATTTTATTATTATGTTATAGAGGTAAAAATTGATGCCACAGGAAACACGTACCTGTGAAAGTGCAAGCACCATCATCCCACCGCCACCGCTGTGATGAGCTTATCGCAATTTTATATCACGGATAAATGTATTCACGTAGCTGGTAGCATCCGTATGTCTTCTATCGTATACAATATTATGCGTATACATTTCTTCTTGTGAAATAATGATTCGAGTAGGAACTCAAGAGGATCACAGTAAAATCGTGTGGAATTAATCGGTCCATTATTTTGAGAGAGAGAGAGAGAGAGAAAAACGAGATTTTGAATGAGAATGTGTAAGCTAAATCTAGAAATATGCTGGAAATATATAGGTATGAAGAGTTGATTTTGGTCAAACGTTCGTTTTTACCATTCTTTTATCCAAAATACCGTGTTTTAACATTCTCATCATATGCATTATGCTGCTGCTGCCTGAGCTACGCTACTCCTCCCGATTCGGCGAAATCCCACATTTATCTTTTTCTTCTAGTGTCTCTCTCTCTCTCTCTCTTTGCCTGCACAACAGAATTTCATTTCCGGGTTAAGTGTTGTATCCATTGAATTTTAAAAAGTTCGTTCTTCTAGCAAGTATCGAACCAATTTTAATCACATCAGAAAGGAGGGAACGAAAAACAGAGCGTTTATAGGTACTCAAATATAATCACATTTTTGGATTCCTTTTCATGTTGTTTTTATACATGTGTACATGAGTCCTTGCAATGATGTATTTATTTACATTTAGTCAGATTTAACTTGACAAAACCTACTTGAACTCTCTATATACGAATACACATATTTAATCTAGAAAGCGCTAAAAATCTATATATATTTACTATCCATTTTTTTACATGTACGTCTGTCACTATACTTTACGAATTCAAACGGTTTAGTACAGCAATCTGCGATGATGACGATGAAAAATTGGAAAATATATCAGGCAAGCAGAAGTTCTGTCTGAAGTGGGTAGTAAAAAAAAGAGAAAGAAAAGGAGCGAATGAAAACCATGAAGCCGCATCGCCCCATGAAGTTGTAAATTTAAGTAGGCAGGCGAGCTTATTTTGGGGTGATATCATGCTTTTCCTACTTCTCCTCCTCCTTCTCGTATTAGTACACTACTGGCAACATTACCACACGATTGACTTCTCATCGTCATCATCATAAAGCTCGCCTGCTCGAGAAGCCGCATTAGTAATCTGTGACCATCTCTTTAGTTAGTATGAACCTGCAGAAAAACTACTTGGTATTCAGCGCACTCTTACCCATATACCATCATCTTGATGATAATAATGATGTGATGCTGTACCATTTCATATAGCAATTTATGAAATATATATATCAGTTCACTGTACAAGAATACAGTATAACGCCAGCATTTCTACAAATGACTCAAAAAATATGACGCAAAAGTCCTTTCGTTTACCTTGACAAAAATAAGTAACAACTTTGTTGAAGATTGAAAAGAGAAAAGAGGTCTTTACTGCATATTACTACTACATACCGTTTTTAATTTTCTGCTGTCGCTGGGTTGACAAAGTTGTGAACCAAAGCCATACACACACACAGCCCACTTGAAATTTCTATAACTGATTTGATTCTGAAGCGGAAGTAACTGAGACTTCTGGATAGAAGCATTTTCATGTTCCTTTCACACTAAAATGATGCTGGAAAAAGTACAAAGGGGTAACACGAGTTTTTTTCTTACATGCCTATACCATATAGTCATAAAGCCTTTGGTCGGAATAGGCGTATCTATCATACCAATACAATTGATTGACAATAATCATAAACTGTTGTTGTAAATGTACCAGTTTGAAATGAATTTCACGTCCAAAAATATCCTCCAAGACAGGGACAATGTAACCGAACCGAATTCCGGATAAATGCCCTGACTTTTTTACGGGAAAAATGATATCATTCCCGAAAAAAAAAAAGATTTTGCTTCAAGTACAAGTAACAGCAGCTGCATTCAATCTTATATAGGTACTGTATTCTGCCGGACACGACACATGTCAACCGTTTGCTATGAGCTTTATGAAGACGATTTTCAGGATATGAAAACTTTTGCACAAGCAGAGAAAAGGGGGAAACTGAAAAGGGGTAAGTCTAAGAGAAAGAGCTATAAGCTATACGTGTGTCTCATCATCTCTAATCTTCTCGTCGGCTTTCTCTTGTTTCCTGTGTAATACAAACAGGGAGAGAGTAAGCCAGCGCGTCTTCCCTTTCCCAATGATTGTGTCTGTCTCCTTAAATAAATGATGTGATGTTGCTGCTGTCACTATTCTGTTGCATGATTCCTTTTTTATTTATTGTGTTGTATGTTTCATAGATTTTTTTTCTCAACTTTTCTGGTCATTTCAACTGTAGGCAGGCACGACGATACACATGGAGAAAAGTTTTAATGCTGGGCAAACCTAATGAAATGAAATAAGTCTTCAAATTTTTCTTTTGAACATTATCAGAACGAGCAGCAAGTACGCGAAACGAACGACTCGGCTTGCTGGGTTTTGAGAATTTGAATTGGATTGACTAATAGAATTTGAGGTACTTCATATCTGTCGTTTCTTTATTGATATTTCAAATACGAGAAAAATAACCCTATTTGACAGCTTTCCGATTTTTCCGAGTAAAGAAGGGTCATTTGATTAAATGGAAAAAGTTTTGTACTGTGTAGATGTCCATGTTGTAGTAGTAACATGTCCAAAAAAATTGCTGGCTATTCGGTCTGGTCCGACAAGATTTCAATGCTTCACTTGGCATTGTCAACTAAATTTGGCTACAAATGGCACAAACAAATCTGTTTCTCTTACATATCCTCTTGTGCATACACTCCACTCATACATATTAAAGTTGAATAATGGCCATACTTAGTTTTCTAAAAAAAAAGTTACCTTAATCTTTCAAGAATGATACATTTGTATTGACATATTAAACTGTCCGGCTGGATCAAAAGAGCAACTTTTCCTAACAACACCCAAAAAGCCAATCCGCCAAACGCATCCTTTTCCCCACAATGTCTATCGGACTTTGCAGATGTCCACTGGGACGAAGACGACAACGATAGGTTGTTGATGATGGGGTCAATTCTATCAAAGTTCATACCATTTATACTTACTCCTAGTAGAATTGACTTGACATAAACACTTTTCACTTCCATCCATCCACAACAACAACACTTCATTATAATGAGATTTGGATATTCAAGGATTACTTACAACTGATTATTACATACATCCAATTCCCTAAACTTCTCTCTCCTTATTGACAAAGCGAGAGAAGATCCGCTTCATTGAACATGACTTCACATGACAGAGCATTCACATAACATTTTTCTCTGTTTGCTTTGCTTGCTGGTTTATGCGAGTTTACGCACGCAGACAAGCTGCCCACTTGATGTAAAGGTTGCTGGGGCTGTAGGCACCTTATTTGCCTCATCGAACCACATTATATTTAATATACTAGAGCAACTGATAAATCATCTGCTCAGCTTCGCCAAAGACGTTTATTACTTTCCAAAAAGGTAATCAAACCTTGTGTAAATTATATGTGTGAGCGAGCGCGCATTTGTAATAAAAACTGCCTTTCGTTTGCTCTTCCTATAAAATCGAAAAAATCGGGGATATCATAACATATATAATATATTATTATTATATATAAGATGTCCAATGTTTCTGTAATATGGGCGAATTGTGTCCGAATTAGGAATTATTAAAGAGTTTATATAGGGGAGACGATGATGATCACATCATCATCGTTGACTTCGTCATCAACATCATCATTATCATCACCATACACCGCTAGCTAGTATGTAAATAAGAAACGCCTTCTGGTGCACTAAGATCACCAATAATCACTGCTGTTTCTTCGTCTCTGCACATTAAGTTAAAAGATATTGGATCTATCTTTGCGAAGGAGAAAAAAACCAGCCACCACCATCAACACCACACGATTTCACGATCTTTTTTTTCATTCTCTCTTCCTTTAAAGACAAATCTAAACTACAAATCAGACAAGAAGAGAAGGGCGAAAAAGACTATAATTTAGCACGTTTATCTCACTTTTCGTACTAGTCCCAAAAAACGTACTAGTCCTCCCTTTTCTGCAATTCCAACATTCCAAAATATGGTATCATAATGTGATCATGAGAAATCGCATTTTTAAGAAAAGAGGAGACATGTTGAATTGTGAGAGTTGATAGGATGAAAAGTAGAGAACGAAATATTCTGAAGATACATAAGATTAAAAAATTAAAGATTTTATGTGTAGGCATACACACTTATAATATGTGTTGTATGTTCAAAGCATACATGCATAATTTGATGTAATCGCGTCAATAACAAGAGCTTGTAAGTTTAACTGAAACACAATAACGAAAAAAGCACCAGTGTACAATTTTACATCTCAGAGGATGATGAGAGTGACGGTATTAGTTGTTTTGCTCATGCTAAATATACCGTTGCTAATCTAATATCAAATCATAAATAGCTGATCAAAACTGCCAACTAACTGAATCACGACACGACCAAGCCAATAAATGGGTGATGATGAATAAGTGAGACGGATAATAGCTACAAACTTTGATAGATGAGTAGATTCCTTTTGAAATGAACAAGCTTTTATTTTTATAACATACCATGCAAAGTGTACTTTTAGTGGCGGTCGTTTCTTATCATTATTATCGCTCACACATGTACATACATCGGGTAAGTAAAGTACATTTACAGAGAAACGCCTGAAGACATCTTGGTAAAACAATAAGAAAACGGTTATGATGTCGATCCGGACACGGAGTATAAAAGCTTTAAAGTCAGCGAGAGTCGTATCAGCTCAAAAAAAAAACTACACCATACCTGTGCTTCATAATATTATAACACTTGTATGTGTAGACAAATATCAAATTGCCATCCCATCCCCCTATCATCATCGCCATTCTCATCTATCGACAAGTAATCTGCATAAAAAAATATATACATGCATGTAATGCATTTCATACTTTTAATCAGACAGCAGGATAATAGATTTTTCCACTTGGCAGAACTGTAGTCATTATGCTGTCATTATAAATCAGACATTGCCATCAAACACACATTTGCTTCACGTTATGTTTATCCTAGAGCTCTGTGTGTGCACGTTCTCTTCTATTTTATATACGTTTAGTATTTGTTTGTAGTGAACATATACTATAGGCATACGATAATGTAATTCACACGTTATAAGCACAATTTTTAGTCAACCCACACGTTTTTCACCCAGTCGTCTTTTCACCCTTCTAAAAAGACGCCTTTGTGTGTAAATCTTTTCATCTCTCGATTTCAACGACCATTGTAATGGTCGAATAGTCAACAAGATATCTTCTCATGCATATATTCTCTACTTATCTCACTCTAAAAAGTCAAAAGGTGCGCACAGTACTGATTTGTGATGGTCCATAATTTTTCCCCTAAATGCATCAGATCTTATATGCTCGTATAATATGTGTGCATTTTAGATGTTTCTTGGCTATCCCTTTGGTTCACTCATCATCATCATCCTTCGTTTTTCTCGTTCCTAATCTCCCTTATAATCATTTCCACTACCACCACAAAACCGTCATTCTCATCGAGAGTCAAAGCATGTTACTAAACTTGGCATTTATACCATTTCTTAATCTATTTATTTTTCGATATGAAACAAATACGAATAAGTCCCCGTATTAGAAATAAATCGTCTTTTCGTTGTTATTAAAAATCATGTTCGTGCTGAAGCAGATCATATTGATAAGGATACTTTCGAACGGAGGAAATTCATATTATCATCGTTTTCAAACACAGTACATACATATTTTCGTATTTTCAAACTGGATTGTTTCACAAGCCCTAGATAAGTGGATTATGATTTTCAAGAATAGTATAATAGCGAGTAGGCCCGCTTAACTGATCTTTAAATCCTATCAACTACTCCACACCTTGTTTTTTTTTCTTTCAGCTCAGCATGCATACTGAATAATACACGCTCATGCGTGTAGTAAACATTATTATTTTTAAATTTTTTGATCATATCGGGCAACAATACAAGTCCACACTGTCGATCTATCTGTGAAGGTTGCATGTACGTGGTGTAAACAGCCAAACAGTTCTACACCAGCAGGAGTCGTAAAAGATACCCTGTGGGTCCCTTTTTACCCCAATTCATATCAACGAGCAACGACGATTCATTCAAGGGTCATCAAAGCGTGTGTTTGTGGAGTATATAGATACTGCGTATGGGGATCCCTATGTTATTACCATATACCGATCCCTATCGATCCTTCCTCACTTTTCAAAATTGATTGTTGAATATAATGACTTACAACAGCATTCGTAATGAGGGATCTTTATCGGTTCTTTGGGGATGATGATAAGCTTTTGGAATGTGTGGTAATGCACATGCATGGATGATATTATGTATAGTCTTCTATCAATAGAAATGAGCATATACTCTTGGTACACAAGCAAGAAGAAAAAAAAAAAAACTGGTTAGTTATAAATAAAATGACAGGCTTTCAACACCTCTCTCTCCTACGAAAAACGCTTATCAGACCTCACTTTATACAGCTTACCATTTACAAACAAGATCAAACCCCCTTTTAAAGCGTTCTGTGTGCGTATCCTTGAAATTATATGCGTACTCCGATGTTATTGTATGATCCACTTGACAAAACACTTCCCAATGTTTTATTCACGGAGTTAGTACCGTGTAATTTACCAATTATGACCTGAAAGGGAATTTTATTTCAGCCTCAGGACTGAAATTGCAGGGTCAGCACGTTGAAAACAACGGCTAGAAGATATAATTATATGATTCATATCGTTAAGATAGAGTTAGTATTTGAAAAAAGAGTAGGCAGCGGAGCGAGCGGCGGCGGTAGCACCACCAGCCATCTGGATCTTTAGCATTTGCGACGATCTCGTCGTTCTTTTGATGAAAAAGGGATTAATCAAAGAAATCAATCAACTCAAAGAAAATGTCCGGCCGGGAGTCATAATTATTATCAGTTCTCTCTTTTTATGGTAGTCAATTACGAAATACCTACGGTAGTAATTATGATGATACACCGATTGTAATTCACATTCAACTGTTAAAATTCCTACACAATCATATGTACAGGGGAAAACTACAGCATCATAATATGGACATGAAATCATGCCCAAATGGCCAATCAGATCGCACATTCAGTAAACGCTTCTTTTCTAAGCAAACATGTTAGATAGTCGCTTGCTAGACGTTTTTAGTCATTCTTCCTTTTAAAGCTGTTATAGTCCGTAAAAAATAAAGGCGGTTTCTAATCTCTTTGATCATCAGCATCATCGTTACACTTTTTCATATTGCCACTCACTTTGTTACAAATACAAATAAAAGAAGTGCAAAATTGCAAAGAAAAATCAAAGCCAGGTAAATAAATATACTGACAGTATAACAATACTTGCCAGACAACAAAATTTTTGAAAATCATAATATTGACTATCGCACATAATAATATCGGCATCCATCTGACAAACAAAACGCGACAAAGAAATAAAAAAGGCTCATTGTTCACATCTTCGACAAATACATAATTGTTCAGTGCAGAAAACACTGAATGTGCAAAACGATTAGTTTTTTTACAACAAGCATTTACGATTCTGGCATGATTTCAAAA
>JAQIXW010002230.1:0-16203 GCA_034700685.1 Willowsia buskii | reverse complement strand
TCTGGCGAGTACCGCCTGTACTTCAGCTATTGGTTGGCCGTCAAGTTTGAACTTGCAGCATGTCCAAATGCCTTGCAGAGAGAGAGAGAAGCCGACCGACACTGGTAATGCAATAGTGCATGCACACGAGAAAAATTCCTTTTCCCCTCTACATCCATATTGGTTTGGGTTGGAGTTTTTGTCAAATTGTGACTGAAAATTTTCAGTGATATCGCAAGGATAACAACAAATTCGGGTAAGGAAATTTACAAATTTAATCAGTTATAATTTGCTGTACCTTTTTGCCATATTTAGGGATAAATTAATGGGTGCAAAGTGTATTAAACTGCAAATGCAAAGCTCCAATTTAGTGATGCTGTCTTCAACAGTGAAGTCGTTATGTAGCATTTATACTACAAACTAATTGAAATAGTACCTACAAGCTAGTTTTAACTGTGAATTTAATGGTTCTATTCTGAGTTAACAATTTTTATGCCTTAAGCCGTAGTTCAGGCATTGTTATTGTTGGCCAGAGTTTATTTTGAATAGGTCACATGTACAGTGTGAATGACTAATTTCAAAGCTAGCTGGAAAAATACAATTAGTAATTGAATGTTAGTAATGGGATTGGGATTTTAACAGTTAATTAGTATACGTCAATGTTTACTGTGAGGTTAAGATTTAATTGTTGTAGTGTCAAGTGTGGATAATTTAAATTTGTCATCCCACCCCATTAGCCTAGTACTGAGTTGAGTACTTCTTAAGTTTTCCAATTTCCACATAATTTTAGTTAATAGGAAAGAAAAGAACTCTGCATGCAATGTGCAATGGTAATCAATTATTACTTAATTTAATACTGTATTTTTTGTGTGCATTTTTTTCAGAATGTTAGCAGCGGGGTCGAAGATCGTGAAGCCGGCCGGGGAGGCGGCCGATACTTTCGAACAGAGCATCTCACAAGCTCTCATGGAGCTTGAAATGAATTCTGATTTGAGAGCTCAGTTGAGGGAGTTGAACATCACTGGAGCTAAGGAAATCGACGTTGGAGGTGGAAAGAAGGCAATCGTCATTTTCGTTCCAGTTCCCCAACTAAAATCTTTCCAGAAAATTCAAATTCGTCTGGTTAGAGAATTAGAAAAGAAGTTTTCCGGAAAGAACGTCGTATTTATCGCGAAGAGGAGGATGCTTGCGAAACCCACCCGTAAGACAAGGAGCAAGTCCAAGCAAAAGCGACCACGCAGCCGTACCCTGACCGCTGTCCACGATTCGATTTTGGAAGATTTGGTGTACCCTGCGGAAATTGTAGGAAAGCGAATTCGCGTAAAGCTGGACGGTAGCAGGTTGATTAAAGTTCATTTGGATAAGAGCCAACAGACTACCATTGAACATAAGGTAATGCAATTGTTAGATTTCAATAATTAAAATTAATTCTTTGTGTGCTGTGGTGTGACTGTGCCCGATTGAATGCAGTGCACATCCGAGTTCACTGACTTGTTTGCCACAAGTGCAGTGATTCCACAAATGTGCAAAATCAATTAGACGGATTTCTGCACGCCTGCTTGTTGCAGTATACTAAGCAAGTTGCTTCAAGCAGTGTTAGGACTGGCTTACATGTTTTGTTTGCTGGCTAAACAGTTAAATGTGCTAATTAACTAATTCGTATTCGTTGGTCTTTTGCATGTCGTTGAGATGATAATGATTAGTGGGAAGATTTGTGATAAGCGAGTAGTACTAATTATATGCAATTTTGTGATATTATCAGGTGGACACTTTTGGAGCCGTCTACAAGAAGCTGACGGGTAAACATGTCACGTTCGAATTTCCAGAACCTCTTTTGTAAACAGCAATGATTGGTTAATAAATGACATTTTGAAATCGAAAATGTTCTGTTTTATAATTAATTAAATGATGCCTATAAAACTTTATTTGTATTTATATTTATTTTAGTCTATAACAAGGTTTTTTACAAAAACTCATAAAATTGTTCATTCATGATTGAAATTTTCTTCAAGTTCATGCTAAGGTTTAAAATCTTTGGAACTGCATTAACCTTAACGGTTTTACAATTAAAATGAACTAGGCAAACACAACATGAATTTATTTTGTGACTGTGTGGCGTACTAGATACATAAATCATAAATAATTGAGCTAAGAAATCACAAACGGTCTTGGTTGGTGGGTAAAACGTGATATTGGAATAATCGAGAGGAGGTTTCGGAATTAAAAGTTCATAAGTTGAAAATGTACAAAATCAAAACGGAAAACTTAAATTATGCACTTGACTCTTCCGCAAGTTCCGCAGGAATTGCTGTGACTGTGGTGCCATTACTTTCGCTACGCACAAGGATTCCCGTAGGTTCGGATTTGCAACTTGAGGAGGTTTCTGCTGATGATGAGTCGACAACTGCTGGTCTTGGATTAAGATCAAAACGCACTCTAGGTCGTGATGATGGTTGTAACGAAGAATCTCCTTGAATTCGAGCATTCTTGTTAGTTAGGTTGCTTCCAGTAGAACCAGTCCTCTTCCCAAGTATTTTAATGTAGCTGATAGGAACTAGTCCAATTTTTGCTCCATCTGATGCCAATGCCCAGCCTCTGACATTTGAAGGCTGGAACTTTGAAGGAGCCAGCCTGATAGTTTGACCAGACTTTAAAGTCAGCTCCTGGTCAGTGGCTGCATCAAATGGAAATTTCACTTCCGCGATAAAATGCTCTGATTCGCCCATAGCCCAAGCCCGATTCTGCTGACCTATATGCAGACCCAAAAATGATTTGTCAGGATCATCAGACATCAGATTCGACATTAAAAAGGTTATTTTTCTTTCAAATTGAAAGGAAGCTTAAAACAAGCAGTCTTCCTCACGTTACCTGTTTGCGAGCCATCAAGGTTCAAAGATTTGACAAGTTTCCACATTAAGTACGGTCCCGCAAAGATGAATCCCAAAAACATCATGATGGGCCATGATGATGCCGGTTTAGTTGCATCTTCTCCCAAAAATAAAGAATGTGGGTTATCCATTGATTCTGGGAGCTTTTCAGCAGCTGCACTCCACAATGACTCAATTGTCTCTGGCTTGATTTTAGAAATGCCTGAAGTGATAAAATTCAGAATAATTGAGTTAGACAAAGAAAACAAATATTTTAAAGTATACGAATTCAAAATAAAAGCTTACCTATTAAGTACATGACTCTGCGCCAAACCCATTTAAAGAATCGGAAAATTGCCAGAGCAGAAAAGACCTGCTTTACTCTTCCCAAGTGATCCGCGACACCAACAACTGCTCGAAACGAAGAATACAGCGCATGAAATGTCGACTCCAGCATCATGCTGATGGAACCAAATGCGCTGACAAATGACTCGATTGACTGAAACGCAGAAGCAGATGATTGCTCCGCCAACTGACTAAAAGTGGGCTCATTTCCAGGTTCATAATATGGCCTGTTTCCATAAAAGTTTCCTCCTCCTCCAATTCCTCCATATCCGTAGCTCATGGGAGTGTATGGACTACTATAACCGCCGTACCCTCCATAACTGGAATAAGGACTAGAATATGAATAGGGCATCATCGATCCTCGGTTGTACGCAGAATAAATTGGCCTCGTTTGATTGGGTCGGGGTGGAATCGGGGGTGGGAGTGTGGTCATGTTTACTGTTGTGCTACCACCACCTCCGGTTCCAGGAAAAGGGATAGCGGAGCTGTGGAGTCGGTCACTGCAAATATTTGAAAAGTATAGCTGCTTTAAGTACATAAATGTTAACAGGATTAAATAATAGCTATATAATAACTTCATCAAAAGTCACAGCTTACGTACGTGTTTGGAACATAAAGAGGAGACTGGGCTGCCGATGAGAGTAACCCGTTGGGTGTTCCTGATGGAGTTGCTGCTTCCCAAGGTTTTATTGGATAGTTCATCGTTGTTGGAATCGTCTGTCAATTAAAAAAATATGAGTAAATAGAAATAATTATTTTATCAGTAGAACACTCCACAAAAACATCCGTTAACCATCCAATAGATTGTTGTATTTTTAACAATTATTAGTTTATTAGGATAATTAAAAAACAACATTTTAAGTATTCTACTGAACTCTTCTTTAACTTTACCTTGCTCAATTATATATAGTTAGTTACACTTTTGCACTTCTCAATGATAGCTAGTATTAAACCATGTACTCGTAGTGAGTCACGCAAGTGCAATGAATTTAATCAAAATACACTTCTTATCAAAAGCTCCTACTTTTCCTTTTTCTTGATCATTGATATCAAAATGGGCTTCTTTGTATTAACCAATTGACCCCTTGACTCTGATCACGTCATGTTGATTCAACATAAAAAGTTGAATCCTCAATTAAAACTTTCCCATCCTATCCAATCTCACATAATTTTACCAAAACACAGTTGAATTTAACTATACAGTTCTATCTCATCATCTCGTCCTGCATTAATCAAGTCAGTCAGCAACATAGGAACATCTGATTATACTGTACATACATTCACACGAAAACAACATAAACACACCTTTCAACAACGAAGCATCTTCACTTGACTTTCATTTCATCTTCCAAAACAAGACAAACAAAATTTGGAGATTTAAGCGCCCTCTACTGCGCAAATTATTCACTACGCACACCCTCCAATTCCCTTCGACTGTGTGGCGGCGTGATGCTTCTTGAACTACCGGACTACATTGTTGTTATTACGCTGCTGTACGTTTTGTTTATGTGCATATACCTCACATGCGATAAGGACATACCCACTTTTTAATGGAAATTACGCAATGCTAAAAACATTGTACATGCACAATATATTGAGCTGAGTGAGATATGCGTTGCAAAGTGAGAAACTAATGATCTGAGAAAGCAGTTTAAGACTCTGAATGTGGAGTTAACGATTTTTAATTGGAGTAATTTAAGATGGAGGCAGAAATGGAGGTTATGGATTCTCTAGTTGTGGATCATTCGGATCCAGACAGAATGGTGAATATCGAAGAGATTCAAATGGAGACACCTCAACAAGCTTCCCATTTACCACCTCATATAACGCCAGGGAGTCGTTATGAGAAGTCGTTAGGTTTACTAACGACTCGGTTTGTTGCCCTGCTTCAGAAAGCGAAGGATGGGGTGCTGGACCTGAAAGAGGTAAACATAAATTGGAAAGAGTTCGTTGTGTAGAGATGTAGGTTTCCTTTGTGCTTTATAAACAAGGTTGAATTTGATGCCAAAAACACCTGGGACTTTTGGGGGCGCCGGAAGGCTTGGTTTAAATATCAGTGGTGTTTATGAATCGAGGTTAAATTTTTCGGTGAAAATAAGATGACAGGAGAGTAACAAATTGCATTTCAAGTGTTGGGCCAATATAATAATGCATGTTTTGCTGTAATTAAAATTGTCATTGCACAGTAATGCAGTGAAGACAGAAGAACGCTTTCAAGTTAATTAAATTTGATTAGTATCAGTAGTTTGATATTGGAAGTGCAATAAGATTTCTTATAATTACTAACTGATAGTTTACGTTGCATTTTCTTTTGGTAAAAGCAAATTTAAATTATGTACTTAGGTCATAGGTCATGGTTAAATGTTTTGAGAATTTGCTTTTGATTTGTGTTGATTGCTTTTTCTTAAATAGGCAGCAGAAATCCTTCAGGTACGGCAGAAGAGAAGAATTTACGATATTACAAATGTATTGGAGGGTATCGGACTTATCGAAAAGAAGACCAAGAATGCGATTCAATGGAAGTAAGTAGTAGTGAAATTGTATTTTGAGCATATTGAAATATGACATCATTGACCATGTTTTAAGTTCTAGAAGGTTTGGAATTGTTAATTTTTAACACAATTTTTTGTGACGTAGGGGAGCCAGTCCAGGTACCAACACGGAGGAGTTTGTCGCAAGAGTGGAAAGGCTCAAGGATGAAGTTAGACGGTTGGATTATATAGAAAAGGAACAGGACAGGCATCGTCAGGTGTGTAGTAAACTTTTAACATTGTATTGATAATGCATGCGTTCATGCGTTAGAATTGATAGTACAAATTGTGATTGTTGAATGATTCATGAATAATTAAGAAAATTAATAATTTTTGTATTTACAGTGGTTGGAGCAGAGTTTAAGAAACATTACGGAAGAACCAGCGAACACAAGATATGCTTACATTCGTCAGGAAGACATCGTAAGAGCATTTGATGAAAATACCGTGATTGCTTTGAAGATACCAAAAGACACTCAGATGGAATTCCCTCCTGGTGAAAAGGTGAAATTTTATGCATTATTATTCTATTTCAGCGACTTTTAAAATGAATGAATCTCCCGTTGTATGTAAAATGTATTTACAAATGAACTATTTCTGTCATTTTAGCAACTTGGCGAAATTGGGACCAAGTACAAAATACATTTAAAAGCTGCAAAGGACCCAATTCACGGATATTTGATCAATCCCGACTTAGAGCCTCCACAAGTGATAATCGATTTCCCAAATAATTATAAAGCATGGCTTGAAGCTCGTCGCAACGAAATGGAGCAACCCCAGACTGTAGCATCTGAGGAAGAAGTTGCCCAAATTCTGGAATCTATTGAAAGTGGTGGTGTAACTGAAGTAGTGGAAAGCAGTACAAATGTCGCAGAATCGAGTTCAACGCAAGGACCTTCAAATGGTATCGAAGCAGAAGTAACAGATAGTTCTAAACCCAATGATGAGCAAGAGACGCAAGATCTTCAAACAACCGCCGGTGATAATTCAAGTGCTGATACCCAGGAATTCTCCCTGATTGAAAGTGGAACTAAACGAAAACTTACAGATCAAAGTGAACACGAAATCTCCAACAAAATAGCTCGCCATGAAGATGATGCCTTTGTTGCAGCTATTCAACAACATTCAGATCTCATCACAGTAAATGATGTAGACCTTACCACAACTGTGGTGGACGTAGTGACAGATAGTAGTATACCTGCCAACTTGGAAGTTGTTGCAGAGGAAAGCGAGGATGATTTAGCTGCTGAATTACCAGATGGATTTTACTCCACATCTCGTAAGTTAAAAAATTCTTATTGCATTTCATTACTACTCGAGCTTTCGTTCATTTTCAGTGTGTTGTCATTTTGGTATATTTTATATTTCAGTAATGGGTCCTATTTTGCGGTTGAGCCCTCCTCCAACAGAATTGGATTATCGGTTTACATGGGCTAGACATGAAGGATTAGCTGAACTATATGACGCCAAGAAACCACCAGGAACTACTACTACGATGATTACAACAACTACCTCAATCGCGTGAATGTAACATAGAAGAATTGTATTACCTACGCTAAATTGTGAGGAGTTAAATGCCTCCATATGCAACGCCCTAAAACGATGTAATATACTAAACCATTTTTCGAAGATTTTTTATACAGTTGTTATTGTTTCTGGACTTTTAGTTATTACCAGTTATCCTTCTTCTTCTAAAAAAACTATGATGTGTTTCGTGATTTTTTAAAACAACTATAAGCCTTTCATTTCTTCTAGCAGGCAATCTATATTACAGCGCCGAGCGGTACAGTTATCAGTTTGTTAAGCAGTAAGTTTGAAATAAAGTCCAGTTTTAATCTATACTTTCACCTGTAGTTGTCTTTGAATTCATTCCATGGAAAAGAAGATTGGTATAACTAAGGCTTGTAAGTTCTTCCTGCTACCTTCCTTCGTACGTGTACACTCGCACATCACCGTTCGTTTTTTTTAAATTCTCATTATGAATAGATTATGTATTTTAAAATAAAAATCTTATGTTAATGAAATATTGAATGACATCGTTTTCGTTGGGCTATAGACATCGCGTTCACTTCATAGTTCATGCGACTTACACTTCTCAAAATTTCTTATCATACATATTATGGAATATTTCCATTGAGCATCATAAAATCGCGATAAATCGGATCTATCTTGATTCATCAATTATTCATGACTCATGCTCAGGTCAGATACGCTCTCATGAACATGTTAGAGCTAGATTGAAGTATCAAAACCATATCTGGAAATACAACGTAATAAGCCAAAGTATTAGATGCAATATTACCTACTTGTTTTTTACAGCATAATATATGCATAGAGCAGAAGTATAATCTATGGAGCAACTGGTTTCACTTCTCCAGTCGCCAGCTGATTATCTTCGGCATTTGAAATGAAAAGAAATATTTCATGTTTAAATGAATGTATGAAAGTATGAATTATTACTTTTAAGAAGAGAACCCTGTGTTTTCGTACTGTATTATAAGCTTTGCATAATTGCAGAAATAAGCGAATTTACAGCTTTAGGTTTGGGATTTCTTGTAACAATTTGGTTGGCTAATTACATTTTTCAATATTTTTTTCCAGGTAAGACTATATATACATAATAATAATAAAATGTTATTAGCGTGAATCTTGAGAAATTCATGTGTGTAGCATTTTGCAAAAATGTCAAGTTGACATTTCAGTAAACAGATCACCTATTAAATCTTTTTGGGGCAACGTGATTCTTATTGCAAATCGTTCTTGTGTTCTTTTAATTTCATGTGGATACCTACACATCATCATCATCAATCATACCTGAGAAGTTGAAACAACATTTTTCTCAAAAGTCGGAAATCATCACTCACCTCTTCCATAACTGACAGACGGTTAGACACCTGACGAGAAAGATGGGCTTGAAGCTGTATTTTGACAAGATGTCTCAGCCTTCCAGGGCTCTGTTCATGTTTGTCAGAGCGAACAAATCAGTAATTCCGTGTGAAGAAGTGCCGGTAGCCTTAAGGAAAGGTAGTTATAAAGCCCGAAAATACCTTTTACCCTACCTTACTGTAACTCCATGTGATGTTGCGCCTACATAAATACTTCATACTTTTACATATTTTATGATTTTATGTCATAATGTTGCTTTTAGGTGAACATTTCAAAGAAGACTTTCTGAAAGTCAATCCATTCAAGAAGGTTCCAGTGATTGATCACGACGGTTTCAAATTAACAGAGAGGTGCATTTCTCATCATGAGATTTTTATAATATGATACATTGTTCCTAGTTCCTGATTATGGCCTAATTAGGATTTCAGGTTTCGTTCACGTGCATTCATTTTCACATAAATTCTAACTACTTTGTTTTTTTTTCATTTTCTTCCTTGAAAATTAGCGTGGCCATACTTCGATATTTGTGTCGCACTTTCCCTGTACCAGATCATTGGTATCCCAAAGACAGCCAGCAAATGGCAAGAGTAGATGAATTCATGGCGTGGCAACACACTACGCTTCGTGCTCATGGCTCAATGTACTTCAGATCAATGATAATAGACCCTCGTATGACAGGGGAACCAGTCAATAAAAAACGTGTAGAATTCTTTGGAAGTCAATTAAAAAATGTACTGGATCAAATTGAAACTGTATGGCTAAAGGATCGCCCATTCATCGCTGGAAATGAAGTTACAGTAGCCGACTTGCTAGCAATTACTGAGTTGGAACAGCCTGGAATGGCAGGGTATAATGTGCGACAAGGTCATCCTAAAATAACGGAATATATGGAAAGGGTAAGGGAGCGTTTGCAACCGCATTATGATGAAGCCCATGACGTTGTTCGTAAAGTACAAAGCGCATTTTCTGAGAGTAAGTTGTGAATCACAACTTTTGATATTAAAAATTATTGTTTTGTGAAAATTATATCGAGAAAAAGTTGAATATAGTTTAATGAAATGCATGCGTTGAATAAAGTAAGAAAAGTTACTCAGCATTTATTATAAAGAAAAAAAATATTTCTAAAAAGCATAAAGCATTCCTGTATATACATAATATTTCAAAGTGCCTAAAATATCTTAATAAAGTTTATTATGCTTTACGATAAATTTTGTTGATGTTCATATTACTTAACTGGATGAAAGGTTAAATACAAAGTAATAATAAATTATTGCTTCATTGTTCAGAAAAGTTTCATTATTTCATCACATCAACATTAATTAAAATCATAATATGAATTTTATTAGGTATAAGTAGGCGAGTCAATCTTTGGGAAATATACACGGAAAAGATGCTGTAAATTATTATAAATACCTTTGTTTGAGTGCAAAAATTAATTTTTGCCATATGTATGAGTCACAGTCATATTTATAGGTAAGTTGTTTTTACCAGAGCATATCTTTACCATCATTTTTACTTTTAAGTAATGATGGGAATAAATGGATCATTGGGTTACTTTTACATAATTATTATCACGATCACGATGTTAACTATTGAGTCGACTTCTAATCATATATACTTAATTATTAAGAAACATAAAATCAAAGTCACCAGCTAAAGTAATAATCTTTTGCTTTTAATGAATGGTTTCCTTTGGAAGTTGAAAATGCATAGAATTTAATTGCTTAAAATTCACCCAACATTACAACTCAGGAAGTACATAAAATATGATTTAGTTACTTCTACATTAACATCACATTTAGTTCCAAAACGCAACCGAAGATTATCATCATTCCGCATGAAATCAGACACGAGGTGAAAGCATGGGTAATTTTGACTTTTTGTATCAAGGAAAAGTTCGTGCAAGTTTGGTATGCCACGAATTGCAGCATGTTCATTGCGTTGTGCCCTAATAGTCTTGTTGTTGACTCATATTATGTAAGGTACAACGTACAATTTCTCGAAGTGGTGCATTGGGAAAGATTTAAATTAAAATCTTTATTTATATAAATAGTTTAATCGTTTGTAAATGTTGTTTACGTTATTAAGAGCATGGGAACCAATCGCACTATGTATGTTATTAATGATCTGAACTGAAGTACTTTTTGTTTTTTAAACATACATACGATTACCCGATGAGAAATTTATGTGTAACCACTTACGTTGCCAGACTTGCCAGTGCATTTTGGACATGAACTTCCAACTTTGAGTTTTAATACCAGATTTAATTGGAAATTTTAATACCAGTACAACACATAAATCAGCCAGGCACTAAAATCAATGCCATAAAGTTATGAGAGCATTAATGTACCTACACGGGATGGATGATGACGAACATTCATGAAGCATGAGAATGAGAAACTGGACAAACACGTATATATTAAATCCATAAGTCTATAAATATGCATCGAATTACCTATACAGCAAGTTCATCGTTTGATCTCATTTAATTAACTTGTCTCTCTGGAAGTGCATGCGTGAACCCAGTGCATGCATGGTGTCGTGTTTCAGATGTGATTACGAGCGGTATGTGCATGACAGTTTTTTGTGGTCGCTTTCATTAGAATGAATAAAGCATGAACCCTTGTTGCGGTATGTACGCCACATTTACTATCCATGAATATCTTTGACTAAATGAAAAATCTTCCTATATACCTTCGTCACTTTCGTGGGAGTCTCCCTACGAAGCAGACATAATTACATGGGCTTCCAGTTCTCCATCCTCTTGAATTTCCATTTGCCAAAGAATTTGCAAAGGTTCTAAAAAACTTTAAAAAAGACATTTAAAACGATATAACAGTTTTGTGAACAAGTTGTCAAGCATGTCTTCTCCAGAGGGACATGACTCCGAAAAGGAGCTTTTGGTCTACACTTTTCGAGCTCATCACAACGCCTACAATGATGAGGATGGATCGGGTGCAACGATTATTCGAAAGAAGAAGCAAAATGGCTTGGCATACACTCTTATGCAGTATTTGCATGGATTCATCCTTATCCACTACTTCCTCTGGTTTATCCCAATGCTCTTCATCCTTTACATCCCCACATATTTCGGGTACTGGTGGGTCAGTTGGATAATGCTGACAATGTACTTGAGAACGTACTACAATGGGGACGAGCTCAAAAGCGGAAGACCTTGGGACTGGCTAAGAAAAAGTCGGATTTGGGAGTTGATGCAAACTTATATCCAGTTGGAGGTAGTGCGAGAAGCGAAACTGGATGCTAAAAGGCAATACATTTTTGGAACCCATCCTCACGGCATTATCATTCTGAGCAGAACATCAACTTATGGGGGCGTATTTGAACGATTATTTCCTGGAATTCAGCAACGTGTTTTGGGTAAGCTAATCTTTAATTTCACTGACAATTTCTTGTAATTTGTCATGAAAGTGCGGATGTTAGTGCTTTCGACTAACTTTTTCTAAAATGCTCTTTTTAACTGATTACAGGTGCAACTCCCATGTTCAATCTGCCCGGTTCTCGTGAACTTTGCTTGTGGATGTCTGCCGTTCGAGCCGACAAATCAAATGCTATCCAGGTCCTTCGCAAGCATAAACTCAACTTGGTACTCTATCCGGGAGGAAGCTCTGAAATATTTGAAACTGACAGCGAATCCAGTGACACTGTCATCATTGCTAGAAAAGGCTTCATCCGACTTGCCCTGCAAAATGGATGCGATCTGGTTCCTACATTTGTATTTGGAGAGAAGCATGCTTATCATAAGCTCAATTTGCCTGAAAAGTTTAAAAAATTCATGATGGATACTTTACGCACACCTTTGATCATTTTCTGGGGAAAATTCTTCACCTGGCTTCCACTTGAGCAAGATAAATTTTATTTATCAGTTGTCTACGGCAAACCAATCCAGATAGAAAAAGTGGTAGCAGAGCCCAGTCAAGAGGAAGTGGACAAGCTTTATGAAAAGTTCTACTCTGAAATTGAGGCTTTATATAACAAATACAAAGAGCGATATGGATACTCAAAGAACGAACGATTGATTATACGGGAGGCACACAAAGAGGAGAAGCGTCGCAAGAATAACAATGAAGAGAAAGCTATGAAAAACGGATATGCCAATGGCAATGGCGTCCATCACCAAACCCTGCCCGACTCTGGAACTTTGAATGGAAATGGTTACAACAACTCATATGCTCCAAATAATGGAATTCAAAATGGAAACGCAAAACTTATCAGTGTTCATTGATTGATAGTATAGTATAATATACATATTTACATAGTATCTTTTTTCACTTCCTTTATTTTTCTTTCTCGCTTTACACTACTCACTTATGAGTCGCATGGATATGACATTTATAGGTATTTTTCTTATACATTATTAAACCTACTACGGAATTCACCGAGAGTGACCTTCATCCGTTATGACTGATTTAATTACAGACGGAGATCAATTGTGATTTCTCTTTCTTTACACTATGCCAAATATTGAAATGATAAGTAGTAAATGTACGTTGCATAATATTTAAGATTTAGTTTATCTTTGAGGCGATAGTAAGAAGTTAATGTATGTCTTGCAAAAGTTAAAAGTTAAATGTATCAAAGAAACATTAGTCATTAGATATTATTGCTAAACCAAACCTAATATTTTTCATAAATGAAATCGTTAATAAAATGAACTTATAAACTACGTACGTATGTTAAATGATATTTTTTAACTTTTATTCGGTTGAAAGTTTTATTCGTGGAAAATAAGATGAAAATGTCTCACTCAACCCCTCAATGTCGATAAGTCTCTTGTCATTCATTCGACCTTCGTTCTCAATTTTCACTTTTTTTACTCTGAGTAATGCACAGTTTTTCATAACCCTTTCCACTCAAATGAAGATATGATGGTAATTTCGATCTGATAGCATCGAGCTTAATAAGCAATCTCATCAAATCCTGATATCTTTCACAAGAAGAAAAGTGACATAAAAAGAAATGTGATTATGAAACCCTTGAATAATCATGATGCATACATAAACTTATGAGCAAACTGCTTTTATTTATCTTCCATGCCATTATAACCATACCAGCTATCTAACCAAGTTTTGATGTCACATAGATCGATGATCATATCTACACAGTAATATCATTTATGAAATCGCTGAGGTTGTTGAAATAATCAAAAGTTTGGTATTACGATTGAAAGCTTTGTCAGAATTTAAAAGTAGTACATAAATGTCCATGGTATAATACGCATATGCATTTAAAATTACTTAATAATTATTGTAAAACTCAAAGTCAAAACTCTTCAAGCTGCTAGTAACTCACAACTTTATCAACCGCTTATAGTTAGTATAATCATCAACTAGCTCCCACTCACGATTGACACATTTTTATCTTAATATGGCTATGAGTACCAACATGTACTGGTACTTTGAATAATTATTAGAAGAGATGAAGAAGACAGGAGATAAAGTTTTTCTCATTTGATGGACAGAAAAGCTAAAGCTTCATGGGATGAAAGTATGGGGCATTGATATTCCAAATAAAAACTGAAAATTAGATCACAATATACTACACATATTTAATTATTCTCCTAGTGAAATGTGCTGGCTGGCATATTACTGCGGAAGAAAAAGAATATTTAAGGGTATGGTTCAGATTCAAAAGAGCCTTTTTACGTTTTCTTATGAGGAAAATGTTAAAGCGTTTCCCTTTGCGAGATGAAACTATGAACATACATAGGTATTAGTATTAGGTACTGTACTTAGAAAAGTGAGACATTTAATAGCATGTCAAGTAGTTTTGCTGCTAAAATACTAAAATGGTACATACATATAATAATAATATATTATCTCGATGAAGTGTTTTGTCCAAAAGTCGATGAGTTCCAAGTTCCAATGGAAGTGTTGAAAACAAAAATTTTAATGAGAGATAAAAATTACAATGCATCGTTTTTTATATTGTGTACGGAGTCAACAGAAACATCAATCAATTAGCTAGTAATTATGCTTTTCCATTATTCCACACTACACCATGATTATGAAGACCATGCAGTGGTGTCCAAAATAAAGATATAGATACGTCATGTCATGAGAGAAAATGTGTGGAGGTATGCAATCTTGCACCTACTACTACCTACATAGCAATAGTAATATTATACATTAATAATGCAACATGCCGTGCCGGCCAAGAGCTAATGTTTTTGTGTGATGATTTGGGATTCCATCATGTGAGATTGAATACGAGCATTCCCATTCAATGCTAAAATTGATGCTGCCTTATATAATGTCATGTACATTTCTTTATTGACATTTTCTGCTGAAAAATAAGAAAGTTGTGAAACTATTGTAGGATTTGGCAAGTGGTATGAGCTTTTGATTCCATAGTTGATAGTTGTAGTGAATAAAGGTTTGCTCTACAATATTTTGTAAAGGTTTACGGTAAATATATAACGGATTCATTAATTTAACGTGAAATTGCATTTCTTCTTTTTTTGCGACAATCACTGAAAAGTTTTTAGTACACAGAATAAATCAGAAACGAACGGCGGAAGCAAATCCATCAGAATGAGCAACCTAAAACTTTTCATACATCCGTTGTCTCAACCAGCACGGGCTGTGATGATGTTTGTTCGGGCCAATTCAATACCACATGAGGAAGTACTAGTCGATCTAATGAGAGGTAAAATTAAAGATGAGAACTGGTTTTTAGCACAAAAGACATCCATGTAATCTTTTTTATTTTGCACTGATTAAAATCACAGGGGAACAACTAAGGGATGAATATGCCAAGAACGTTAATCCCCTAAAAAAGCTGCCAGTTATCAACCATGACGGATTTTTCCTTACTGAGAGGTGAAATTGTCAAATCTACTACTACACAATTATGCAAAGCATGACTTTCTGCATGCCATGAGCGTTTGCATTAGTGCAATATGCAATGCATAAAAATGTTCCTTTTGTTCTTGACTTGATTCCAGCGTAGCTATATTGCGATATTTGGCAAGAACTTTCTCCGTTCCGGAAAACTGGTTCCCCACAGAAAGTATTGCTCAAGCAAAGGTTGACGAGTATTTGGAATGGCAGCATCTAAATATTCGTGTCAATGGCACCCTCTTTTTTGCGGAAAAATTTATTGTTCCAAGAACAACCAAACAGCCTGTCAACGAGAAAAGGGCAGCTAATTTCCTGAAAGGATATCAAAAATGCTTGGACCAAGTAGAAAATGTATGGCTAAAAGATCGTCCTTTCGTAGCAGGACAGGATATTTCTATTGCTGATTTGCTTGCAGCAGCGGAAATGGAACAGACTGGTAGGGATTAACAAATGAAACCAAATTCATTAATATTCACAAGGCCACACACGCCAGCTTTTAATGCACTTTTTACCATCTTTTAATGTATGCAATTCGGTTTCGTGTAATTACTTTTTTCATATATTTTAGCTATAGGCGGATATGATGTCAAGGATCATCATCCGAAAATTAAGGAATACATTGAGCGTGTACGGAGTCGCCTAAATCCTCATTATGATGATGTCCATTCCATGGTTAAGAAAATGTCCAAGAAAGCGACAGAAACGGCTACTTAATAGGAACTTAAAGAAAGCTCT
>JAQIXW010002229.1:0-16203 GCA_034700685.1 Willowsia buskii | reverse complement strand
TTTTTAATGTCGACGATGACGAGTGGACGCATGATTTTGGTAGCTTCTTCCCGCCATACTCTGCACACTTGTCTACATGCCATCAGATCGGAGACGCCCAAGTTCTTGAAGATGCACTCCAGAACCTGAGGAGAAAGAAAACAAAAATGATCTGAGAAAATGAGTCCAAACATGGAAACATGACATTCGTAACATCACCTCTTCATCGACACAAATTGTTAAATGGATTTGATAGTTCAATCATATATTGTTATTCATTTGAAATAATTTAAAAAACGAATAAAAAGTAAATTATATTTACCAAAGGAGTTTGCAGCGGATGTTGGATTCCACGGATATCTTCCATTTCGTAGACTTCGCCCGGATCAGGTGGTGGTCTACAGTCTACAATGACAATTGAGCTGGCAAACGAAGAAGATCTGGGATAGACCCGGGATAACTGTTAAACGGTGAAAAAACTCAAATTACCTAATCATTAATTGTAACTTGCACGGAATTCGGCAACAGCGATAACATCGTTTGTTCACTTCCCGACATTCATTTCGTCTGACAGACAAAAGCAATCAAAGGACCACAACAACAACACAAAACTTTTCCAAGTATTTACATGTTCACAAAATTCGCGCGCTTCAAGTTTGGGGCAACGCAGAACAAGTCAACAAGTAGGATTGCTGTGGTTTCCATTGTGTGCTTCTTATATCTTATGTGTGCAACGTATAGATTATAGATTTATGACTCATAATAATTATGATAATTAATCAAAAATTATTATATTGATGGACAAATTCATGTTGTGCAAAGTGCAAAATCGTATTCTCTTAAAAAATATTTACCCGCAAAACTCAATGTTGGCGTATCAAACAAATAGGTATGACATGGCTAATTATTTGCATCTTGGTTTTTGGAGTTGCAGTCTTGTGCTTGTCTCTTGTCATGCGAACTGAATCATACTATTTTTTAATTAGTGGTTATTTTAAAGTTGTTCAGGTATTTTAAAAATTACTTTAGGAGAAACACTATCAAATTATTGATTTACACTTGTAATGAATAGAACCAAGACCGATTTTATTTAGGTAGAACCTTACTAACTAAACATATATTTACGAAACTTAAATTTTTTAAAGTAAGTTGATAGTTTTAAGTATAAGTTTCTGCTTGCCAATAAGGAATTATCATTTTTGCCGGCATATTTGTAAGCATAAATGAAATCAGGACCATGAATTCTATCAGTGAGTCTTTTCACCTTATCCTTTTATTTGTAGCACGTAGTCATGCGAATAAAATATGTATTTTAAGTCGACAGTTGTTTCAAAAGTTTTGTGTTCTTTCAATCAAAAATACGACTTGAAATACGACTAGAAAAAAAATACAATAAAATTTATAATTATGGCTAAAGCGTTAATAATTAATGGGTACGTAGTTACGTAGTAATAAAACCAATTTGCTAATATTTATAAAAGTCCAAAATGAGGGTATGAGCTTAATAAATGGGGACGTAATACTTTTTTTGAATTTGATAATTTGTTTTCTAGATTTAATCTTATTTATTTATCTTAGTAGTTATTTTAAATACGACTCAAGTTCTTACCTACAATCAAGATCGTATGGAGTTGAAAACGTCAAATATTCGTCCATGTTTTGCCAATTGAGCGTACTATTTAAATTACTTATGAGTAACTGTCAGTTGAATCAATCCATCGGATATACATTTATCACGAGACATTTAGTATTAACAAATGTTAAGTACATTTAGAGCAACTCCATAACTTTTAAGTTGTATAGTTTCGAACACTTTTAAACCACTTGTAAATTTACTTATTATTATTGTATATATAATACTATACAAGTATTTCATGCTTTGTCCGTAACTACAAACAGTTTTCATATTAAATTCTTATAGATTTTATATCTTGAATTAGTGCCAATTTTCCTTACACGTCATCGCAAGATATATATTCACAAAGTTTTATGGCTAATTCATTTCCCTTATCAATTTAGGATCTAGTCATGTAATAAAGTTCTAGCTTAATATACTAAATATCAGTTTAAGCTTGCCTGGCTATTATCTTTAAGTGCTAGTTGTCTTAAGAATGTCTTAGATAAGCTAAGGTTATTAAGCTTTCTATCGAACTTGGAGAAAGTATGTTCAAATTTTGTGCGTTATTCGAATTCGTTTGTCTCGAACAAATTATTTCATCAATTCTCAAAAGTTTGAAAATGTCTCCAGAAATAAATCATTTTGTAGGAGCTATCAGCTTTCTACTCTTAATTTACACACGATTTGCTCCTGTAAACTGTAAAACCACTAGCTATCATTCAAACAACGATGCAATTCCAAAAGCCCTTCATGTACAAACATCAGAGAACTTACCCAAAATTTTGAATTCCTTTGAAAATTGTACCACTAGATTGATTAACTATAATGGACACGACTATAATGGTGCGATACTCAAACAACCAATCTTACTTTTGAGATATTTTCACTACCCGCAGTTAGCCTGGTGGATTCTTACTCCATTTGAGATAGACGAAAGAAACAAAACTGCAATTGAGAAATATAGACAACTCGCATTTTCCATTAACACTTTATACCATACTAGTAGAAATCATTTTATTATTGCTACAAAAAACTTGAATTGTGAAGCCAAGATTCATTTGATCCCCCACCAGAATCAAAATCGCCTGGCATGTATTGGACCGACCAGTATGGTAAATACATCAAAGATCCACATCTCTTAAACCTCGTCACTCATGACAACCAACATTCTTGGAAACAACAATGGCTATCTACAAGCCCACAATTTTATCTACTAGTTTACCGTAAAACTGATTATAATTCTCGGATACTTCTTAGATGGCGAGCATCTACAAAAATGATGCCTTATTATCCCCAGATCTCTCCAGCTTTACTGATTTGGGAAACATTTAAAAATCGCTTATTTGTTGTATGCGATTACTGCGACAAGTGTAACCCATATAAAAACATCGAAGTTGTTAATATACCAACAAGTAAATCTGAATTAAATAATATTTTGAAAAGGAGGTACGGGGAACCCCAATTTTTGTCTGGCCTCGTTCCGGGTTCATATTCTCCTTTTTTCTTAAATATGAGGTACTTCAAGCAAAAGAAAAGTGTCTTACACGAGGCTAGTAAACGCGGGGTTATAAACTTTAGAAAGTTACTGCGCACAATAGATTTTCACATATTTTCATTACTGCTTTCAGAAAATTCCAGTTTAGAAATTACCAGTTATTTCAACAGAAAGCAGTTCGACAACCCAAGAACCTTTGTGGTAAACGGTTGCCTATTCTTTGGAAATCCTAAGTATGACCCAGCCTCAAGGCCCGGGTTAAGCAGAGCTACAAACCCAAACTTAGCAAGGTTTCCTGAAATTAGTTTAGCAACAGTGAAATCTCAAATGAGATTTGTAAGTTGTCATCGTGAGGAAGTCGGATGGATTCATAATCTGTTAGAACTTGCGTATGCACTAGATATTAACACATGGGTCGTTTTAGCGTGCGCTGTGACCTTTTTGTCTATTGGTATTTCATATGTTGGTAAATCTTTACACACATCTAAATTCACCACAAATGAATTTAATATATTTAACGTAAGTTTGCAATTATATGCATCATTGTTAGATCAGGGAACTAGTTTGTTTCACGCAAAACTCGTGAAAAATAGCAATGGCATATGGTTAATGTTGGTTTTCCTGCCTCTGATGTTTTCTGTACTGAGCAACGAATACAAAGGGGACACCATCACCAAGTTGAGTGTAGCTCCAGCTCTGGTTCCCTTTGACACATTTGACGCACTTGTTCAAAACAAGTTTGATATCTACGTTCTCCCACGCCGTTTGTACAAATCGGATATGACAGGCCTACCCAGTGATGCAACTCGTGGACGTGATTATCAGCAAAGAAGCAATCACGAGGCATTTCCTGTCGTTTCCGAGTTATGGTACGATATTAATATTAAAGAATTTATTTTCAAGGATCTTAAGCAAATGATTAAACTTGAGCCTTCAAATGTGGTATATGTTCTGAATAACTCAAAATTATTTCCCTTATGGCCATCTGTAGAATTTGGTAAGGAAATAGAGTATTACCTGAAATTGTTAGCGTATCCGCATCTGAAAAAATGCATCCGTTCTGCTGCAATACTTGATGAGCATGATGCAGTAAATGTTCATGCACGCTTAATTAGCAGGGGAGCACCCGCATTCCTTGGGAAAGATGCTGTATATAAAAATTATAAAGGATATCGGTTGTATGGACATTTCACTCAAAGATTATTAAATCGAATAAAAAGTTTTGGACAAACAGGTATTCTGGAATGGTGGAGAGCGTACTTGAATAATTTAGTTGCTCGGAAGGCCCTTTCAAGAGAGCTACATAATGACGCTAATAAAACCGGTAGTATAAAGGCTGAAGCACGGCAGGATGATAATATGATAATTCTCGGAATAATTCCCTGCGTAGGCTTATTGCTTTCACTTTTGATGTTTGTCATTTATGAAAATGGGTTTAATTTGCGTTTCAATTGTAAGAAAGGATATACTGGATTTTGTTATTTTGGAGATCCAAACATTGATTCTAAGATAAGTAAACACACAAGGGTACATCAATTTGTGACGTAGAAATAAAAACTAAACAAATTTAAGATGATTATAGAAATTGGCAACTTTCAAGCCATGCTTTAAAAAAATAAAACTTCATTACTTTATACTTTAGTTAAAGGCAACTCGAAAAACAATTTAAATACTTTGAAATATTCCTGAGCATTACGATTATGTATACGATTTAGCAATAGCAATAAGGCAAGGTATACATGCAAAACATTGTAAAATGTGTTAAGACATCTGCTAGTTTGTAAAATTAAGAGAAGTTCCTTAGTAATAATACTAATACGATATATGTTTTTACTTATGTTCTATTTATGTTATAGCTGCCTTAAGGGTAATTATATCGTATTTATATATTAGAAACAGATAATAAATTAAACTGTACAAAACATATAAAGTGAAGTGATATACAACTTTATTATAAATATATGTATCATTGAGAGGTATTCAGTTGACCTAAAATACTTACATCTGACTTTCAATTTAACTTAAAAAAATATGCAAATAAGTCGATGTATATGATGATCAAAATGATTTTAAATCCTGTATTTAAAGTAATGCTTTCGGTATGTTCATAGAACAGAATAAGTCTATTACGATATTTAAATTGAATTAGAATTATTTTAAAACATCATCAGTATCACTAATTTTAATCTTATTCTTAATTCAATCTATGTGTAATTTGTCCAAAATTCTTTCTCATATATTTTTATAATAATATCTTAACTTATCTACCAATTGATTTTAGTATGGGAAAGCAAACTTGAGTTAAATTAAAATCAATTATCATTTTTGTATTACGCCTCATTAAAATAGTCACATGAATTATTACAAACAACTGTATTTTATCTATAAACGTGCTAGGGATTTTGAAGGTTGAAATAAATACCTCAAATATAAAGGTTCAGGATAATTGTTTGCCTGATCAGCGCCGTGTAATTTTTCTACGTAAAATTTTTCCCATCATTATCGTAAGATCCCATTAGTATTTTAGGTTGCGTGCAATTGTACCATAAAAATGCACAGCTATTCATTAAAACCATCTTGTAAACAGTCTGGTATTCAACTTAAATGTAATCTCATATCATGAGGCAAGCTTTTTAAATCACTAAACTAAAACTGCTGAAAAACGGTTATTACGACTATTCCAGTTTTGTTTTTAAGCAAGTAAGATAAGCAGTAAATTTCTATTTTATCGGCTGAATTCTCACTCTCTTTCAAGTTAATATAATTGTACAGCTTGCGTTTAATTTTCGGCCGCACTTTGACTGTTTTATTTTGATAACTGGTTTTGCTAATTGCGGATTCCCAGAAAGCAATTATTTATATTAAGGAAATTCTGCTACCAGCATTAAAACAAAATCTACAAAAACAATTGAACAGTGCAATTTATTTAGGGAAAATACACCGTAAAAATTGTTTGAAATTACATAGCAAAACCCCACTAGCCAGAACCTTTTAGATATTTTGTTTTTCGTAGCATCAAATTATTTTCAATTTAGTTTCTTACATATAATCTGTCAAAGTTTTAAACTAATTATTTCTCTTATCAATTTATATATTTGAAATCTAGTCGTGCTTTGAATTTTAGTCAAAAATATCATAATGCACGCAAACCTCTGAAGATTTGCCAGGCATTCGGAATGCTCCTGCTAGCTGTAACATCAACAACTGTCTTATCGTTAGTGCTAAACAGAATTGAAATAGCTCAGAAACTAACCAAATCAACTTTCGGGAAATGACTGTAAATATATTTCGTTTTTCAAAGGCACTAACCATGTTTTTCAAATTTTTTATGCATATCGTTTGGTTAGGCTCTCCAGCAACAAGCTATTATTCAACCATGGATACAATTCCAAATGCCATTCATCTGCGCACATCTGCGAATTTACCCCAAATTTTGAATTCTTTTGAAGGTTGTATCACGAGATTGATTAATTTCATTGGACAGGATTTCAATGGCGCATTGCTCAAAGAGCCGATTTTACTTTTAAGATATTACTGGAACTCACAATCACCATGGTGGATATTGACTCCATTTGAGATTGACGAAAGAAATGAAACTGCAATTAGGGAGTATGACCGGCTCCCAGTTTCCATGAACAATTTGTACCATACCAGTACAAATCATTTCATAATTTCTACCAAAAACTTAAAGTGCGAGGCCAAAATTCATTTACATCCGCCACCACAGACCCTAGTACATGGCCTGTACTGGAAAGACGATTATGGCACATACATCAAAGATCCACTTCTGCTCAACTTTGTCGCACATTTTGACCACCACGACTGGAAAAGATTCTACTTTACCACAACCACCAAATATTACTTGCTTGTTCATTACTTCTCACAGCATAAAACAAACTTTTTATTTCACTGGGAAGCAACGGCAAGGGTCAAACCTGATGTTCCGAAGTTACCTCCCGCCTTGTTAATATGGGAAATCATGGAAAATCGATTTTTCATCGTTTGCGATTATTGTAACAAGTGCATTCCCTATCTTCACATTGAAGTCTTAGAAATCCCAACATCAATATCTCAGCTATTTCGAGTACTAAGTTTGAGATATGGACAGCCCCCATTTTTTGAAAGTTTGGTTACTGGCTTCTACAATACCTTCTTGTTACAGACGGGGTTTTACCGAAAGATGATATACCGTCTGGACATTTTTCCTTCAAGCGATGAAAATCAAATTGAAGTTTTACAATCTCATGTGGACTTTCACCTACTTTCATTACTGATACCAGAAAACGCCACCTTAGAAGTTACAAGCGTAGACACATCTAAGCTGTACAAGTGGAGAGCCATTACGTTTAGTGGATGTCCAGGAGGTTTAACTTCATGGTACAATGGTGCTTCGCGCCCTGGTTTCTTAAGACGCACAAACCCAGAGTTAGCCAAGTTTCCTGAAATAAGTTTAGCTACGGGAAAATCTCGCATATTGTTTGTAAGTTGCCACCGTGAGGAAACTGGATGGATAAAAAATCTTAAAGAGTTAGCGCTTGCGTTGGATGTGTACACTTGGATTGCGCTCTTGCTTGTGGTATGCTTAATTACATTTGTGCTTTCATTGGCAAACAAAGTTGATATAAGTTCATCTAAGACACCATGCAAATGTAATAGTCATAATTTCGATGTACCCAGTATATGCCTGCAACTCTATGCGGGATTATTAGATCAAAGCGTAAAAATCATGCAAAGCAATTTTGTAAGAAGAAATCATGTAATTTGGTGGGTAGTTTTCTTTGTACCTTTGATGTTTGCTGTTTTGAGCAACGAATACAAAGGCGAAACAATTACAAAGTTGACTGTAGTCCCGGCCTTGGTCCCATTTGACAGGTTTGAGTCTCTTGTCAAAAACAAATTTGATATATACGTGTTACCTCACCTTCTCCATGACGCAGATAAAGTAATATATCCTAACGATAGGGCATCTAGTCGAGAATTTCTGCAGAAAAATGATCATGAAGCATTTCCTGTAGTTTCTCAGCTGTGGTTTGACGTCAATCTTAAACATTCAAAGGGACTAGGTCTTCAGCAGATGATTAGGGATGAATCCTTTAAATTGGCGTATTATCTTAACAATTCTAAGTTGTTTCCATCCTGGCCGTCTGTGGAACTTGATGACAACGTAACGCTTCAAATAAACCAGTTGGTGTATCCACACATGGAAAAGTGTTTCCGTTCAGCGACAATCCTCCGTGAAAATACGGCAATTAAAGTTCACTCACAATTTGCAAAGGTTGGAGCACCCGTGTTTCTTGGTGCAGATGCTATCTACGAAAATTATAAGGGATACCACTTAATGGGACATTTCTCGGAACGTTTCATCTTTCGGATTAAAAATCTAGGACAATCTGGGATTGTGGAATGGTGGCGAAGCTATTTAGATCGTTTATTTGTGCTTAAGGTCAATTCAAAACATGACAGAAACAGGACATACTGGAACGAGCAAATTTTTAAGGAAAAAGAAAGTCACACAATGATCTTCGGGGTAATACTTTTAGTTGGGTTGACTGTGTCCATTTTGGTTTTTGTAGTATATGAAAATGGGCTTAATTTTCAGATTATTTGCAGAAATAGGAAGATTGAATTTTGTGGTTTCATTGAGCGAGCTAATCGTGTGGAGAACGTACAACCTGAGAACATATTTCGATATGTAAGTTAAAGTATTATGTTAAAAATGTCGTCATAGCAACTAAAGGTAATGTGTAGTAAATTAATTAGCAAAGGTTGCATAAAAAATTGTCAGTTAACAATGTAAATAGATTTAGCATATTATAAGCTGGATATTAGCAAAAACTGCAGATATCGAAATAACAAAATAAATATAAATATATTTACTTGAATGCATAATAAATATAAATATGTGCTGTAATAAATACAAATAAAAAATCTTAAACCATCAACTTTCTTTTCATTTGCAAAATCTTCATTCGTGCATTCTGATAAGTTCAATAGCGTGGCATGAGTTCAGTACTATTAACTGTAGAAATTTACTTGTTGTACATTGCCCCGGCACGGCATTACAGACTTAAAGCGCGCGAAGTAGGAAATAGTGAACATGAAGTTATTGGTTTTGCTTATGGCTTTCTAGAACTTCACTTTATACTGTTTTTCAGCCTTAGAGCAGCGCAGACACAAGTAAGTGAAATATCACTCAGCTAACAACCAATTACCGAGCCAAATTCAATAACAAACTACAATTAAAACCTATGGAGCAACAATAAACATTGGTAGATCACTAAAATGGCGAGTTTTGACAATTCCGATGATATGCATATATTTTGGTAGCACACCCTCTAAGAAGTTATTACTACCAGTACCAGTATGGCTCTCCCACGCCCAGGACGTCAGTGGTATTCGTGGTGGACATACATAATTAGCTTGTCATTTTTGGGGGACATTTTTTGGTTTTTTTGCATATTTTGATTAGCAAACCTGAGTCAAAGGAATGGAAAGCTTTTGAACCATGCTTTCTCTTGTATATCTTGGAAATGTTTTGACTGTACGCGTTAGGGGCAGGGTAGGTTGATGAATGAATTTAATATCGATTGATTGGTTAAGTAACATTGTTTTAATTGATTCTCAGTTGTAAAAACTATTTGGGTATGTCTCATGATGTAGCTTTGATACAAAACTTTGGATGCTAAACCGTTTAAATAAAATTATAGTACAGGCTGATAAATATCGTATTTGCCTTGTCTTCTTTATTTGCCATCTAAATACCTGTTTCATTTAAATTAATTTACGATGGGAGTAAAACATGTTTCATAACAACAATTATTTTCAAAAAAATTGAGTGAAGTTTTCAAAATGTTTTTAATTAAAACAGACAGTTCAAACTTAATCTTTGCTTTAGGAGATAATTTCGCAAATCCTTCAATATATTTTGCTTTAAAACGATCATACTTGAAAATCACAGGATATTGACTGTCCTGTGATTTTTGATAAGTGTTGGCACTTTCTTTTCATGCTATTTAATTTAATTGAGTTTATGAAACCACATTTTTACACTACACTAGACTGCTACATTTGTGAAAAAGTCCATTTTCGCATACCGGTAATTAAATTTCCGACTAAAATATTTGTATCCAAGTATATACTAATTTTATGAATAACTGTGCCAATAATGTGACAATAATTTTAAATTTAAATTAAATTTTATATATGAGAACCTGATTGAGTATGTTTCGTTTTTTTAGATTTTGATTAGCTTTTGGCTTGTGAACGATATGTTTTGCTCGAGTTCAAACCTCTTATGCTATCCAAAACTTCATGCCCACGGACGGAAAAGAAAATTTGAAATTGAAAACAAGAATGAAAAGGCTAAGCAATGCAGAAGCCTGACCAATGCATAATGCAAAGCCATGCCAAAGTTCACTTTCGTTTATTCGTTTCGTTTATTATTATTCTCTCTGCACAAAATATTTCATTTGACAACATAGATTATATATCTTGAAAATGTTTTGATTGTGTGTTGTGCAAAGATTAAGGTTAAGGATTGGTTGAATTTGAATAAATTGGAATTATTGTTCTGAACTGAAGGCTACCATTAGTGTCGTTTGGTCGTTACAGTTTATTTGTAAGGTACAAAAGAATCTTATTAAATGCACGATTTATTAAAACATAGATAATATTTACACGGAAAGATTTAATAGCATGCGTAGTGATTAGGTAAATAATTGCATGCATTTAATTGTCATATTGAAAGCGTTTTATTTCCAATAGTATAACGCAGCAGTTACAAAATAATGCATAAAGTTTTGTACAGTTGACTGAAGACGAAAAATTGGTAGTTCAAACATTGTATATGAGTTACTTTTTCATACTACAAAATTGAAATTAATTTAAACGTATGAATGATCCGTTTATTTTACATTGACTCCTTATTACGTATTTGCCTATCGAGTATATATTTCAACAAATACAATGAAATTAGTTATAAAATATAGTCAAATAAATAAATCAGGACAACATTTAATACATAAATACGCGCAGGATCATGCTAATGCATGATTCATTGCCATTGATGTGGTTTGCACGGAAATTTTTCATGCAGTCGATTCCAAGTCGAACCTTCTGTCTGTAAAGTATCAATACAACTGAAGAAATAATATGTATTTTATAGCATTTAACAATATTATGATTTATACTTCCGAATTAACTTACATAAACTGTAGAGATAGACATATTTTTTAAACAGGGTATCTGCTGGATCCCCCATTTGGCAGTACAATATGTTAATGGGTAACGGCAAGGATGTAAATCTATATTTAGATTTTCCAAACCTGCAAATTGCAAAACTGATTTTTAATAAACACATATAACTCAACACGTAAACAAATATTACTACTTACGTCTCAAAGATGATATATTTGCCCTTTGAACTGTGATTGGTCTCCAACATCTAATTCTACGATCCCGATTAATTTTGTACACATCAGTGCTATCAAAACCAGTCAAATCAGCATCACCTAACGCAGAACTCTCCATATCCAATGATTTTAGGTTCTGCCAAAATTCGCAGATTAGGGAAAACACTGATCCGGTAACCATCCATATCATCAAAATTTCCAGGTTTGGCACCAATACACTAAGTTTACGTATGTCGTCACTTTTAAAATATTTTTCCGTACGAAGTGTAAGCTCAGTGCAATTTTTCAAAACAAAAAATCCAACCGAATCTACTTCGGGAGTAATGTTTACACAGATGTTTACCTTTCCTACATTCGGGATAAATCCAAGCTGATTAAAAGAACTTGAGTAAATAAGATGCATTGAAAATTCTTGAAGCTTTTCCAGAATTTCGTAGTTTGGAAATGGAAATATATTTGCGTCAAAGTGTTCTTCGGCTTTTAATGTAAGTTTCTTTAGAGTTGTCGCATGCCCCCCAATAATCTTTCTTAAAGCAATGATATCTTCAGGTCGTCCTATCTGTGTTACTATCATGTCCACTAGTGAAGCACCAAACTGTGTAAGAGCTGGAACAATGTTCTCTGGATTGTCCACAAAAGCCATGCTAAGTTCAAGTTTTGTAAGATTCCATACATTTCTATCGTGAGTCCTTAAAGCCAAAATCGATGCAAAGAACTGGTCATATAACCTTGTTTTTGACGTTAATGTAAGATCCTGCAAGAAAGAATACTTAAATTAGTCACAAAATTTCAAAAAGATACTATTAACTTCTTTTAACAAAAGTCAAAGTAAAATATATATGGGTGATTAGTTCGTTAAAGTAACCGGTGTGGGCAACAAATGCTGAACTTACCTCAACGAATGGAAAATGTTTGAGGAATTCCATCAAAGAAATGCGTCCTAATTCTATAAAGCAACTAATTTTTAGAATCTTGACGTTTTGGTTTTGACTGTATTCAATATTTTCCTCTTCAGTATCCTCGGTCGAATCTTTTTCGCATATTTGTAGCCCATCGAATTCAAGTTCCTGTAAGTTTGGGCAGGACTGAAATATGGCCATCTTAAAAGCGTGCTCAGAATTAAAGTAAACCCCGTAAAATTTCAAGGATTTGATATGGTTGCCACAAAATTTCCAAAAGTCTGCACATTCCGGATTTCCATACATAATTTTAAAAGTGGTGGCAAATGGCGATCTAGAAAATTTGCTTAATTTACTATCAACGAGCTTCGCAAACTTTGGGAGAGTCGACTCCGCGAGAGTTACTCTGGCAGATGCCCTCATAGCTTTTCTGCTGCTTTGGAACCAAGCTCGACAAACTAGGCGACAAAGCTTTAGTTCTTTTGCATTAAAGCCTTTGAAAATCTGTTCTAAAATCTGAAGACAAAAAAGATTTTAATTGCATGTTAAAAAATGCCGTTAAACTTAATTGTTAAGTAATAAATAATTTTTAAGATAAAGTTTTGCTGAGAATATAATCTTCAAAAATAAGCTAACGTTACCAGAGGATTTTGCAATGGATGAAGTTGCTCCCGTGGTCCCTCCATACTAGAGAATTTAAGTCGCAGGTAGACAATCAGAAAAATATTAAATAGTGTTTCTTAACTGTTCAACTTTATCCCAAAAAATACTTGATAACTTTTATTCAAATTTCAAGAGAAGATAAGTGGGACAAAAAAATTCTCAATGTAATTTCGTGGCCCCAAGTTTCCAACTGACGATGAGTGAACCATTGAATTCCAATTTCTTAGGAAGACGGGATTTGTGAGCTCACTACAGAATGATTAAGCAACAAAACTCTTTTTGAGTAATTTACATAGGTATATAAAGTACCCGATAATTCCCACACGTATGTAAAGGTAGCATGTAAATCGCATCATTTGTTGCTTGAAATTTTCAAGTAGAAAACCCAGATTAAAATCAATGTTTGCCAAGATTAAATCTTTTTAGTAAAACACAAACATACCTGGAAACTGCGCATGCAATTTTCTTGTAACTTATAAGCCAAAAGCAAGGATATGCTGTGTTTTGTTAAGATAAATCTGGCACCACTATTAATCCACACTCTTAAGTTTCTTTATAGAAATTCATTTCGAAACGAGAATTAGGACTTGTATACCTTGTCTAGGTACATTTGACATACATATTTTTAGTTTCTGTGAAGATCTAACTTCACGAATCAAATGACTATAAACGAACTGTATCTTCACATGTAGATTTTGAAAACCACATATAATGCGATTATTGTGTCCATTGAAACGTATAGTTTCCATATTGTTTAAAGGCATCAGATTTCATTTTATTATTACCCGAGTTCCAGCTAGATTTGGCTTCCTATCTGTTCCTTGAAGAAAAATTTGGCAAGATCGGACAGGGATGCCTGACTTTTTTTAAAAACTTTATTATATTTTTTGTATTTTTAATTGGTTTTAAATTCCTTCGGTGCAATCATATAAATTCCAATGGGCTATCAGTGCTAAAACTTATGTAGACTCTAAAGCATTTCAAGGTTGTGGGTATTATCAAAAATAATAATTTGTACTTTTTTAAACCTAGATTACAAGAAACAACACCGCTTTCATACATTTTATTGACAAAGCATTACTTAATACTTAATGAATATTAAATACCATACCGAAAGGGTAAAGGACGTATGTTAACTGAAATTAGGCAGAGAAGAGTTTTGCACGCTTTGAAATAAATAACATAATATGGCATTCTATGAGAAATTGTTTACAATATATATATATACATATATCAATATATTGGTGTGCTCACAATATATTAAAGCTTTACAAAATAACGTCCTGACAAAGTTAAACTGCGTCATTTTTCCCAAAACCAGAAAATTACCATGTCCAAGTAGAATGACTCGACAGCTACGCTGGAATTTTCTCATAATTTTACCCTCGAATTTGTTTCCATTCCAATTAGACTTACTCTAGGAATCAAGAGTTTTCATTTCCCTTGTCCACAAATACTTTCCAAATACAAACACCCAAAAACTCGTAATACCAACCAACACGCGCTGCAAATACTTCTACTCTAAATATTTTATAAAGTTCAGACCAACAAAACATTAGCAAAACACTACATAGAACTATCATTATCTGAAATACATAATGAAATAAAGTTATAGCCGGGCCCATAAAGCACATGCAGTTTTCGTTGAGTACTTGAAAGCCTCCGTAGCAATATTGAATATTCAAAGGCTGCCGGAATTTCATTGGTGTATTGTATATTTTGTTAGCATCAAGTCAAAACTCTTTTGTGAGTATCGATGTCAATAGAAGGAGGTAGCTTAGAACAACTATTTATAACGTACCCGGAAGTATGAAATACACAAAAATAAAATAACCATGGCAAAGCGATAATTGAAAGCCAATTGAAAAAAATGTGGTAAATTTTAGGGGTATCATTTCTTAGAAGAACCCAAATATGAAACATACCCTTGATAGGATTTTTAATGAAGGAACTCCAGACTGAAAAATGCGCGATAATTTTTCAACAAATGATGTAGGGGATTAATATTCAAACTGCAATGCATAACATTTATTTTGGAAGTAAATCTTATTTGAAAATTTCTTTGAGTAAATATTTGAATGTTTAAACTTTAAAATGAAGTGGAATGTGCTAGCGTAGAAGAGTACTGACGAATAAGCATAAAATCAAGCTTGTGATCTGAAGATGAAAAATATTAACACCATTAGTTTGCATACCATATTACAAAATGAAAGTTTTTTTTGACGAGCAGTATTTTTGCAATTAATTTTTTTTACCTAAATAATAACTCAAATTATGGAACTTTATATAAACAAAAAATTTTATTACAAAAGCCAAATATTATTACTTTATTACATATTTGAATTCATGATATCGTATCATTTTGGATTTTCTCTTACAACAATAACAACAACTTTAATTCATTCAAATTACCAATAATCTTAACTTATCTTTCATCAAACCGGATATGAAGTCTAAACATTTCCAGGATAATCAATGACATAATTAAACAAAATTACAAAACACTTAAACTTATGTACAAGTACCATCAAAACTACTCTTCACATCCAACATCTGACAACGAAGAGAAGTTCAAGAAACTCAATTTATCGAGATGATTTTAACTTGGTTTTCATTCCTCGACCCACGGGTACCATTGCATCAAACGCTTCAAAGTTGGCTGAAACAGGATTTAAAAAATTAAAATGCTTTACAATGACTTTTACAAGCAAAATGATCTGCTTCCGTACAATCTGAATGAAAGCTCGAGAAAAAAGATTCATACCGATAAGCATGTTTCCGGTTCCATGCGTAAATGCTGAATCTGCGGCAGCTGTTGAACTCCACATAACGCAGAACTAAAGCCGAGATCCTGACCTTGATCTGCTTGACGCTGGCTGAGACTGAGACTAAACCGTTTTAACCCTAGATTTAAATACAAAAATAATTAAGTTGTACTTCTCTTATGTAAGACGGGTAGTTATAAATTATAAATATGAGCTTTTTTCTTTGTACTCACTCTTCAAATTGGAGAGATTGGGCCTCGGCACTGTAATTGGCCTCCACCACTTGAACCCATTACCTCGCCCCTGATTAATCCTCTCCACATCTTCCACATCCAAACCGGAAATGCCACAATCGTCCACCTCACTATCCAAT